>JAQMCW010000034.1:6899737-6913026 GCA_030068335.1 Chrysichthys cranchii
TGTTTATCAGTACATTACAGAAAATAATGAACTTTATCACAATATGCTAATTTTTTGAGAAGGACCTGTATATATGTGTGTGTGTGTGTGTGTTTGTATATGTCTACATTTATTATTACTTTTTTTAAATCTTTCATGCAGTTGTCCTGCTGTCTGTTTCAGTGTGGCTTGCCCTCCTCCTTTTTTTTTTTTTTTTTTGAAACCTACTTAGTCATCACAGCTACATTTCCATAAATATCCATTGCATGATGATGCTCGATGTTATTTGTATGAGCAAGCGTGACAGGAAAAGAAGAGCAAGGAGTGCGGTGACTGAGCACCCCAGGAGCTCTGCACAGCGGAGGCGGATTACTACTACTACCGTCAGCCAGGTCCATGTGTGGCTCACAAATGACACGCAATATTTGGCATGATTAAGTCAGCAGGGGATTCTCTCCAAATGTCAGGATTCAAAAAGCAGTTCCTGGATGTGTGTTAGCTGTGGGCACGGAGCCTTGCATGAAATTGGGGGACACTGGTGCAAGCTCCACTAGAGTGCCATGCTGAAAGAAATCACCCACCAGTGTGCGAACAGGCTACCATCAAATGTTGGGGGTTCCTTTCAATGTAACTGCATCCAAAAATTGTACAAATTTAGGAATGAATGTTTTGTGCTTTATAGTCACTTACAGGTCTCCTTAAGCTCTACTCATGACCCCAGAATTAAAGCTGTGCGAAGTGGTAACAATGTAAACCAGTATACCTGTAATAACTAATGTCCATGGGACAGTCTTGGGTAACCAACTATTCATTCGGTGAAATCGGTCCTGCGTATATTTTCCAATTTGTTTCAAATGCATGAAAATGTGTGAGCAGCTGTGAGAGGAGTAGGCTCAAACCGTGCCTGCTGTGTGCCTCTACTGCTTACATGACCATCGTAGTGACTCTTCATCTCCACCATCCTCATTCTGCACACGATCCAAAATGCATAACTGCATGGCCTCGCAAGTGGTGGCCATATCTCGCTAGACGTTTCTTTCATTTGAAGCTTTCGACCACTTTTCCAGGCCTATAAGGTAATATATAACAATAGCGATGGTAATATCGATCAGCATATTGAGTGCAGTATGGGTGTTGGTCTGTGTGAACCCCTGGAGACTTCTGCACAGATGCAAAATAAATGACGTGTTATAGTTGGAAAATTCCACTCACTGGTTACTTGGAAACTACCTTTTTTTCCCCCTGCCTTCATTATACACAACTGTTGTCCACTAATCCCGTTTTGATAACATTTGGCACACTTTCTTTGGATCCCAGCAAGATACTCAACTTCTATTCTGGTCTCCCCTAGGAACCACTGAGCCCCCAAAAGCAGCTTTGGTTTGGTTCAGCCAAAGAGGGGTGCATGGCATATGAGGCAAGTTAATCAATATTGCACACAGTGGTTCAAGACCCAAGCAATTTCCCTCACTTTAGAAAAATCGGTATACCTGCTGTATGCCTTTGATGCCAGCCCAAAGCATGGAAAGCACCTAATGATCCTTTCCAAAAGCCAATGTTGAATTTTTATGTAAGAATACACGTCTCGCCTCTCCTCCTCTCTTTTGTCCTCCACCGAACACCCTGATACAAATGGACAATGCATCACCAGGGTTTGATGTCTCTGATGTCTGGGTTCATTAAAAATCTTGAAATAGTGCCAGGATTGAGGTCTGGAGATTTAGGAGTGACAAAATTTATGGATGGCAAGTCACCACCCCACTCTGGCATTTCTAATAAACAAACGGGTTCTCTTTCCAATTTAAATTTCTCATTATACTGTGACTTTTGGAAAATGTGTTTTGATTTATATTGAATATTTTATCTGTAACTCTGTATAATTGATTAGATTTACTTGGCTCTGATATTCAACTATGATCTCTCCCAAAACAAAGGAAGAGAGACCCAGACGGGCACAAAGAGAGAGAGAGAGAGAGAGAGAGAGAACTCCAAAGGTGTTTTTGCGTGTTATAAACCAAAGGCGTATCTGAAAAAAATCGAGTTGCTTAAAAGTTTCGATCTTGCTTTCATGAAAGCTCTTTTTCTTCCCCTCTGACCATAAACAAATACACTTCATAGCTATCTCCCTAAAACATTAATGCTTCCTGATAGATTTGATAAGACGTTCAGAATCATTTAGATTCAATGAAACCATCGAGATATTCCTTTCGTGCAACATTTTTTAAAAAAATATTAATATCATGGTGAAATATTTGAGGACTTTTCTGTCAGTATTATTCAACCAGAATAAGAATTAAAAAACAAATATATGTAGCACTGATACATATCAGAATTATATGACTATATGGCTATACATATATATCATTCTATTATGATTATAATGAGAAATAATAAGAGCACCATTTATATCCCATTTATATTAAAGCTGTATAAATTCACAGAGAAATTCTGGGAGATCCTGAGAGCAGGTGAGCAATAAGAATGTTGAACCGATTTAATATTTTAATATATTCTTAATATATTACCCATGCTGGGCTGCGCTTTATGCTTTTGAAACAATTGTCACTAAGTCACATGCAGTCTCAGCCTGCTCTTTAACAATCACTAGTGCAAGAAATTCTTCCAATATCACAATTACACTCATTCGTCATCTGTAAAGCAACTGTAAAATTCCCCATTGTTATTCTACAGCAGGGCAAAAATACACACCCTATGTAATTAATAAAATGCAATAAATAGAATACAAAATCTTGGCTAAAATACGTACTTGTGCTTAGATACACAGTTACGCTAGGCCTTAAAAAATACACTCAAACTTATAGGAATATTAACAACCATTTGATCACATGTGCGTTCATCTGATGAACAAGAAAAGAGCACGTTGAGGCTGCTGCATCCCAACCTGCCAAATGTTGAACTATATATTTAATCGTCTCCCCGAGGAAAGGTGAGTCTCATGGCAGGCTGAAGGATTTGGGTCTGTAACGCCGGCCCGTGTTCAGCCGCTTACTTTTACAAATGATATCATGGCAATTTTTCACACTCTTCAGCCCAGTGATGTTTTGCCAACTCATTTCCTATGATACCTTGTTACGGATCCAGCTGTGAGTCAGAGGCTTGCCGTGAGGCTCGGCGCGCAGCTCCCTGCTGCTGCTACCCAATGACCTGGAAGTCAATTGGGAATGCCAGAGCCTGCAGCATGTGCTGCACTGACGGAACAGCATGGCACTGTCAAATGCCCTTTTATACAAACTTTCCAGCACTCGCTGATTTTTACAGATGAGTAAGCACCAGCCAAGTGGACTTTGCGATTTGTGAATAGCGGGTTTCCCCTGTTCATTTTACTGACCCTTTTTCAAGAAGCATGATGGTCTGCGCTTTGGCCTGAAGGCCAGCGTGCGCTGCTGATTATTAGTGGAGGAGCTATGATGTGACGGGTTGAAAAACAGTTGCAACCCATAGTGACCACATTTTGGTCGTGCGTTAGTATAATCTTTAAATTTGTACTATGAGTTACGATAAATATTTTAAAAAGAAAATGAAGAAAAAGGTAAAAATCTAGTACATTTATTTCCATTTATCTAGTGCAGTAGTTTCCAGCCAAAGGGGTCAGTCGACAGTTCAAGAAATAAAAAGGGCCTCGGGAGCTTCTGGAAGTCAAAGCAGATGGAATTATATTTGTTTATTTATTTATTGTTTATATTTATTACATGTATTTATTGAGACGTTGTTGATGAACATAATATCATATACACTGTGGCTTAAGCACACTTAAATTTCATCTCAGCACTCCTTAATAATAATAATAATAATAATAATAATAATAATAATAATAATAATAATCTATATAAATAAAATTCTTTTTGTGTTTGAAACGGAAATGACGTAGAACCACAGAGCATATTATACGTGCATGTGAGCGGAAACAGTGTAACTAGTGCTTACATTTGAACTAATCACTTTGTTTGTGGACGCCATTTTTATATCGTCTTTACGAATTGTTATTATTTGTGTGAGAGTTATTTTACTGATATTGAAAAGAAGTAAAAACCTATTTGGGAAGTCATTATTTAAGAACACTTTGTTCTAATTATATAAAATTCTTTTCGCGTTTGAAACAGAAATGATGTACGACCACTATTTGTTGAAAAATAAAAATCCATTGGGGAATCAGCTAGTAATAATAATAATAACAAGAAGAAGAAGAAGAAGGAGAAATTATTATGATTTTCTGAAATCATCCGTAGGTAACATTAGGTTATTTTGATGATGGTACGCACTCTGGTATAGCAGGTGGCAGCATGCACCTTTAACGTTGGTAGTCCACCACCCCAATGAAAGGAGAAGGAGAAGAAAAAGTAAGGTTTGTGAATTTCATTGCGCAGATTAAAAACACAAGTAAGTTTGCAACATTAGCAAATAAAATTGCTGAATGTTCTGAGAATGTTGCTGAAGAAATTGGCCATAATTAATGTGACTTGGAAAGTGTCTGGCTATAGTTTCATGGTGTAAATAGTGTCAGAGAATCGGTAGCTGATATAGCTCTCCAGAGATTTTTGGCTAATGTTAGCTTTCAGAGCTAGTCTGCTTGCACAGTCGACATTTAAGGAGCTAACTGACTGACAGAATTGGGCTTTACGCTATATTTATAGTACATTTATGGACAGTGAATTAAAGCATTGGAACAAATGATGACTCAGGGGAAATGTCTGGAATTAAAAGAGAATAGCCAGATTGCCTTTGAGAGGATGACTGAGTTGGCAGAGAGAGAGAGAGAGAGAGAGAGAGAGAGAGAGAGAGATGTGATTTTTACAAAACTTTAATGAATCAAAATATACAAATCTGTAAACTAAACTCTAAGGAGTAGGGTTTTTTTTTAATATACTTGTTTACACTTCCAGTGAAGTAAAAAAAAATACATGGAGAGAGAGAGAGAGAGAGAGAAACAGACAGAGAGATAGAGAGAGAGAAAGAGAGGGAGACAGAGAGCGAGAGAGAAAAACAGAAAGAGTGATAGAGAGACATAGAGAGAGAGAGAGACAGAGACAGAGAGAGAGAAACAGGGAGAGAGAGAGAAAAACACAGAGAGAGAGATAGAGAGAGACAGAGAGAGAAACAGGGAGAGAGAGAGAGAAACACAGAGAGAGAGATAGAAAGACAGAGAGAGAGAGAGAGAGAGAGAAAGAGAGAGCGAGAGAAAGAAAAAGAGAGACAGAGAGAAAGAGAGATAGATAGAGAGAGAGAGAGAGAGAAAAACAGAGAGAGAGATAGAGAGACATAGAGAGAGAAACAGAGAGAGAGAGAGAGAGAGAGCGAGAGAAAGAAAAAGAGAGAGAGAGAAAGAGAGATAGATAGAGAGAGAGAGAGAAACAGAGAGAGAGATAGAGAGACATAGAGAGAGAAACAGGGAGAGAGAGAGAAAAACACAGAGAGAGAGATAGAGAGACACAGAGAGAGAGATAGAGAGACACAGAGAGAGAGAGACAGAGAGAGAGAGAAAGAAAAAGAGAGAAAGAGAGATAGATAGATAGAGAGAGACAGAGAGCGAGAGAGAAAAACAGATAGAGAGAGAGAGAGCAGAAGAAGAAGAGGTAGGTGAGAAAGTGGACAGGTAGTCAAGACTTCATAGTTAGAAGGCCAAGGCAGTTCCTGCAATTCATTGCAATGGACTCCACAATGATGCTTCGTAACGAAGCAGTGGATTAATATACTGTTATGATACGTGGATTCTCCCAGTGAAATAAGTGATTAAGCAGGCGGTTTGAACCCTTTTGCAAAGCACTGTATGCATGTCACATTCTCATCAGGGGCTCGGACTCATTAAAGGTCTGATCGCCCCGGGGCAAAGCTCTTCCCTCGGACAGGTATGCATATTATGTTTAAAAGTCCACTGTATAGGATTCAAGCACAACCATGCAATCCTTTACCCCTCCCTTTCTGAGCGTGTATTAGACCATAAGGAGGCCGTCAGATGTCTGTAGCCTATTTCCAAGTACTTACTTTCACACTCCCTCGCTTTCTCTGTGCCAAGTAATAAGCATGATCCTCCATTATACAAAATGTGGGTTCTTAAACTTGTAAGCCAGCACCAGTAAACAGTGTTTCCTCTTCTTTCTTCTTTCTTGTTTTCTTTTCTTGTTCTTTGGCGTCCTCCTGGTGCTTCCTTCAAGCCTCACACTCTATAAAAGTTTTGTATGTGCTGGCTACTGTATTCTCCCAACATGGCAGCTCCATAGAGGTGGACCTGCTGCCTGTGTAGATATAAATTGTAGATAGAGACGCATGATGCTGTTGTCTAATCTCACCTTCAGGCTCGTGTTTAATCCTGAGCTCAGGGTACAGGTCTATGAGGAGTTTTGTGTGTTTTGTCCTGGTTGTCCGTTTTCCTCCCACCTCTAAAAGACATGTGATGGACATCACACCCGTGAAGGACTGGTTTCACATCCGTGGTGTGTTCCTCCTGATCTAGTGTTACGTTAGTGTAAGGTTAAAGCACTCATCGAAGGTGCACGAATGAGTTCAAGTAACATTTATAAAACATTAAACTCGTGCATTTTTCATTTCATTTAATAAAAATGTAACCTGTTTCAAAAATGCGATCACCATCGTGTGAACACCATGTAGACAGAAAAAAATCATTCAAGTTTATCGATTTTTAAAAAAAAATTGCATTACGTCTTATTGAAATTAGATTAATCAGTTTAGTCTACCATATGGCTGGGTGTGTGTCAAATCATTAACTCTTTTAAGGCCAAAGTTGGAGGGAAATTAAAACTGCTGGAGCTGTTGACCCAGCAGTGGCAGGTGGTCAGTTTAGTCACCGTGTATCATAGGAAATGCTTTCAAGGGGATGTATTTCTCCTTTTTTTTTTTTTTTTCAGTTTTTTAATCCCTGAGTTTGGTTGGTTGGCCCTGACTCCTACTTTCTCACTTCATTTAACCAAATTAATGAGCACGTTCAGACCTGCTTAAAAAATTCCCTCCTGTGGGAGCCTTGTTTACAGCAAACATGTGGTCTGCAGGTTTGAGGTGAACAAACATTTCAATGCACGTGTACCTAAACAACGATGAAAGGAAAGAAATAGGCTCGTTCCTAGGAACAAGAGCCCCCATGTGCCATGTTTGAAAGCGAGCGACACAGCTTTGACACTTGCAAATAGGTACGTTCGAAAGCCGTTTAACTGTATCTATTTGAGAAAAGAAACGTTTTAAATATTAAAAAACGTAAATGCATTAATACTTAAGATTTGTAAGCGACCATGTGTCTAGCATGGCATTAAGCATCAGTGGGGTAACTGTTGATTATGCATCCATCATCCTTTTTCTTCAATATTAATGCAATCTCTCTCTCTCTCTCTCTCTCTCTCTCTCTCTCTGTCTCTCTCACACACACACTCTCTATCTCTCTCTCCATTTCAAGCTTTCCACCTCATCAAAAAGACAAGGACAATGTGCTGCCTTATTTCAATATGTACCATGTTCATGTGGTCTCCAGGCTGATATGAGTTCATGCATTATTCATATTCAGTTTTGCATAAGCATTCCCCCCATCATCCTTGTCACTTACATGGTCAACATTATGAAATCAGCTTGCCATAAGCATGGCTTCACACAGTGGTCACAACTGGCTAGTTAGTAAGGACACGACTTGTACTGGGGACAAGTACCAAATGCCATTCCAGTGACCCGTAAATTTTGAAAACAAGTGAACACTGACAGTAAGACAAGTGACAGCGGCATCTGATTATTAATACATTACTTGGACGACGAAGCTATGTCTTAACACGTGGCTGATTATTTACCACTGGGACCCGTAAACTGGCTGAAATGAAATAAATATGCAAATAAATTTCCAGTTTAAAATCGCCATATGAAAAGTGGTAACATGACCAGATGAGTTGTTTTCTTTGATTTCTTATATAGGAGTGGCCAGGGATGTTAGTGTAATGTTAAAATGCATATGAATTTAGGGAAATATCCAGCCAAAGCTAAATATAAAAACTAACTAACTAAGTACATATATGTAATTAGTATGTTAGTTAGTTATTAGTAACTATATATAGGAAAATTACGACATAACTAGTAGTAACTAGTAACTATATAGGCAAATTATCAAAACCTTCAGGGGAAAATGGGACTTGTGTCTCTGAAGAAACATGATCTTTCTCCTTATCTAAATAATAATAATAATAATAAATAGCTTTTCTATTATCGGTCCAACAGGCAGATGAGGGTCTGTCTCCTCAAAGCAAACAAAGACCAATTTACACCATCTCTAAAGTCATTTCCATTGCATCCAGCCATCCATCCATCCATCCAGCCAGCCAGCCAGCCAGCCAGCCAGCCAGTGAGCCAGCCAGTGAGCCAGCCAACCATTAAAAAACCCACACTTAATTCACACATAAAGTTCTCAAGGAGCCAAATTTGCTCTTGCCCCTCATCACACCCAAATTGTTGCCCAGTCCATAAAGCCTGTTTATGTTAACACCTTTTTTGATATAAATATCCTCCCTCCCCGGGCATGAGAACAACTGTCAGTGGAGCATTTGTTTCTCATTTTTCACTGCTGAAGCCTGTTCAAAAGGAGCCGAACTGTGACAAGGCGTTAGGATGGACGGCAGCTCTTAGTATTTTGCCTCTGAGAAAAGTTCACCAGCTTAGCAGATGGGGTTTAATCCAGTGTGTGTGTGTGTGTGTGTGCGTGTGTGTGTGTGTGTGTGTGTGTGTTTTAAATACTAATACTATATTTATGTCACTGAATCTGATACTGCTGAATATGAAGATGATATTGGCTTCTTAAATATGCCCTATTATATCTAAATAGGCTTTTTTGGTGTAGTGCCTTAGAAAAAAACGCATACCTCACTACCGGTTTAATGATGTCAGTACAAAAGTCTATCGATGTAGAATATCCAGCCATGCTTCTGTTTATTATCCATATCTGACAAAGATATAATAAATAGAATAAATTGAATAAATGACCGGAGAACTTCAGACAGGTGTACTGCGTGATACATTTATGCAATTAACCACCCACTATTGCTCTTCAGTTAAAGCCTGGCAAGCGGTTCAGCAGAAACACTGACTGAAGTGACATCTAGGATGTAGTAAGATAGTCAGAAACAACAGTCTGTGATCTGTAGGAGCGTGTTATTTAAGTATTGAACAAGAGTGTGTAGCAAGCAGGAGCCGTTGCTTTCTTGCCTTTGAGCAATGGAGCAGTGCGAGATAAGCACAAGACCAGCACAAGCACCAGCCAGCTCTCTCTCTGTCTCTCTCGCGCTCTCTATCTCTCTCAATCTCCCTCTCTCTTCCTTTCACTGTCTTACACACACCCACACACCCAACCACCTAAACACCAAACACACACACACACACACACACACACACACACACACACACACGTTTGACTTACTACTACTACTACTACTACTACTACTACTACTACTACTAATAATAATAATAATAATAATAATAACAACACAGTGCCACAATTGTCAGATATTCCTATCCTTGGGTCCCTACCAAGATATAAAAACATGCCTTACGTGCACACACACACACACACACACACACACACACACACACACACACACACACACACACACACACACACACACACACAGACTTTCTGACACTGATTGGTCATAATGAGCAGCTCACTGTCACTGTTGATTTCCAGCAGCACTACACTGTTCGAAAAACGGCAGCTACGTATAACCTGCTACTCCTCACTCTATTGCTCTACGGAAAGAGGAAAGTATTTGAGCGTCTCGTGTCAGATGGCAATATATTTAGAAATACTAGTTTTGGGAAATATAGGTTTTGGGATGTAGTATTATATTGTAGTATCGTTTCGGTCCATTGACATTCTCGATATTGATATCATGGAAATGTCATCCAGACAAAATGCCAAAATTGGTAAATTATAAAATAGAATTTTGGTCAGTGATATTTAAGCTTTGCTGTCTATATAAAACATCACTGACCGAAATTCTATTTCTAATTTCTAATTTACCAATTTTGGCATCAGATTAGAAATGTTTTCTCATTCTTCTTTTTTTTTTTGGCAAAGTTCCATCATGTAATAAAGAATTTAAAAGAAATCAATTCTATTCTGCTTTAGTGAAGGAATACATTTTAGTGTATAAGTACGAAAGAATGAAAGAAAGAAAAACCAACAAACCCTTCTTTCCAACCAGCAGATGGAAAGGTTATTTTATCATTAGCATCTTTTTTGATCCTTTCCATTGATGTACATCTCTGCAAGAGTAAAATGGAAAGCTGAACCCCGCTTGCCACTTTCAGAAACCAAGCGTGTGGGAGTTCTGCTCACGTGAGCTCTCCGCCAGTTTAACATTTCGTAATAGGTCAGAATTAAGTCTTAGTTTTGATGCTTTGATGACGCAGACATAAATCGTTTTGGTTTAATATCGAATTATTTCATCTCTCTACTTCATCAGTTACTTCATATCTAATGATCTTGCCAGCCCACTCCAGTTAGACTAAGCCAATGGTATGTTGAATTTAGAAAAATTGTTTGCTCCCAAAAATGAATTCATGAAACATTTATTTCTTTTGACAGTAGATAACGCCAATGCCCTTAAAGTGATAAAACCATGGAGATGTATAATTATCAGTCATAGCTTATAAGAAATCACCGGGTCGTTATCCAGCCGGAGCTCAGTCACTCATGCAGCACGTTGGTGACCTCACCTAACCCTGAAAACGAAAGCCTCAGCTTTGTTTTACTAAGCCTGGGAAAGTCTCCACGCATTTAGTTTTTAGAAATGTTACTTCACTCACTGCACAAGATATAGACGGTCATGCTGAAGATATCTCCGGAGATGTCTCCAAGCACCAGCCTCCCTCCATCCCAAATTCCTCCTGGGCACTCTCCTGGAAATCGGCACGAGGGTTTACTAAACATCATTGCAACCATGGCACCAATTATAGTTAATATACATCAAATGGCTTGGGCAGAGGCCTAGGAACAGCCTGATCACTCTGATAATACCAGCTGTCACTCTGTTATCTGCTGAGCGGTGCTGCTCAAATAATTAGTCCACACTCTGTGAAAGAAACAATATAAAAGTAGCCAAAATGACATCCAAAATATGGGCTCGGGCTCAGACGGAGTGAAAACCAGTAGTCCTATGAGTGAAGGGAAATGGAAATGACTTCAGACACACACCAGGATGCAGGGCCAGGACAATAAATATTGTTTAACAGTAATACACAGTTGAGCGTGGGGAACAACGTGGCATGGGCCAAAATATAACGTGGATTTTTTTTTTTTTTTTTATGTTATTACACAAGGTTAAGAAAGGGTGTATTTCTGGGCACATTACCACATTTGTAAATAACAGTCTGCAGCCAAGCTTCAGAACAATGCACATTGTTCTCAAAAAAAAAAAAAAAAAGGTGTTTTCAGGGAATATGTCATTTTATGTAGGTTTACCATGTTTACCGAGCTGTGTGTGTAAATTACACACTGCAACCTTACCTTACTTTAATCACCATCTTCCTTGCAAAATTTTGCAGCGTGACCAATTTACAGCAAGTGTTAGCTTAAGTACAACCTTTGTACTGCAGGGTTAGCTGTTCCACAGTGTAGCAACTGAGCTACCTTTCATAAACAATGACAAGAAATGAATCGTCTCTCATATTGAATAAATAAATAAATAAATAAATAAATAAATAAATCTTTTTTTTAATATGCTTTATTCACAGAATGATAAACTGAGAAAGAGAAACCTTATGTGTGCTGATATTGGTCCTTCGGATCGTTTCTGAGGTGTAATGGGTGAAGTGTGTGTTCTGTAAGGTGAGGGACCATAAAGTGTGCTCTGAAGGGTATAAACTCGATGTTTATTATGGTTGTGATGAACAGTAGACCTGTCTTGACCTGCGTTTCTTGTTGGTAAAAACACTTACCAGGTAATTTTGCATAGTTGATGCGCAGGTATTTTAACCCATTAGCTTCCGTGGTCCCCGTTTGGGGATCATATATCGAATGGCATAAAAAATAGATGGCATGTGCCATGATCCCCATTTGGGACTTTGACTAAAAATTAAAATTTCAGAAAAACGAACAGTCATATTTCTTGAAAGTAGATGTTTTTGTTACTATTTGGATGCAAATTAATAGAAATACATGAAGATGTTCAGAAAAAAACTTTGGCAGTTAATGGGTTTAATTTCCCCTAAGTTTATGTCCCATAGATTTAAAAGGAGAAAAAAAAGAACACTTGTATAAATGTGTTTTTAATTTCCTGCCCTTTTTGTGTTTACAAAAATATCATGTTTGACACACATCTTGCTGTCACCATGCGTATATACCGGTAATTTGACGTGTGTATTATCCAGCAGCTGACTGGTCTCTCTGTCACATATATAAATATTATAATGCGGTTTGGTTAAAAAGTACAGGTGTGTTATACAACCCAGAATTGTATCGAATTAACTTTGTTGACACTAATTTATCAGGCTTTTCTAGCAAGTGCAAGTGTTAGGAAGAAAGATCTAGCGTTCATTTGTTGCAAGGTGTATATTTTGCTCGCAGAAAAACAAAACAAAACATGATGATTCTAACTTATGTATTTGTTCATTTATTTAGCGAAACCAAACCGTGCTATGATGTTCCTAGCTCTCCCCTACATGTGTTACGGTGTAGGCAGTAGAAAAGCCCAAAGCTGCGGATGTTTAATCTTGGTTTGATAAGGTCTGAGTCCACGTGAATCTTCAAATCACCACATTTATTATTAGTTTTTTCACCAATTATCACTAATGTTCTGTTTCATAAGTATTATTATTGTCAATTATGTTCTCTTAGAACAAAACAGCATTACTGCAAACTACTACTAAACTAGTGAGTTCATAAAGTTTGTATGGACATGATGACAATAGTTCAGTTATTGAAATAACCGCCTGAGGACGCATTATCTGTTACCTGAATTGTCACAGTGCTATATATGGACCGATGCTGGATATGGACAATGCGTTTTTTGACACATTTGGAGGCGGGAAGTCACTGGTAGCTCAGGAGCTTCACCTCTATTGTTTCAGTCACAGATTAGACACGAAGATGTGCTTGAACTGTACAAGTCAGCTAAGGTTTCCTTTGGCATGGGGCATTTATAAACGTACACTTTGGTGTGTAGTGAGATATTTTAGCAACAGACAGTAGTAAGTTGGCAGAGCCAAAATGCATGAATGTAAAAATGCTTCTCGCTCTCTCTCTCTCACACACACACACACACATACACACACACACACACACACACACACACACACACACACACACACAC
>JAQMCW010000034.1:6916180-6931056 GCA_030068335.1 Chrysichthys cranchii
AGAAATATACTTATAATTAGTGTATTTGTAGTATATTTTTTGACTCAGAAATTTAGCACAAAAAATAAAAATGTACTCCAAATGTACACTACATAAACTCACAGTACATTTTTAATACATTAAAATATATTTCTTTTTTTTTTTTTTTACCAGGGGATATATTAATAACTGCTATATTCTCCACTGTGCACAAATATACTGTACATTAGATCTTGTTCTTTGTTCCTATAGATATGTTCACTCGGATTTTATACTTTTTTTTTTTAATCCTACGTAGACGCAAAAAGAAGCAAGGACTGTTCATCTGAACCAGCTCGTAATTTTATTGTCTATGTGAATGAAGCATTTGTTTGACAATGCTCATAGAAACTGCAACCGTAAAGTATTTTTTATTAATTATTATTTATTTATTTGTTTGTTTGTTTGTTTGTTTGTTTATTTATTTATTTATTGCAAAAAGTCACCTCTTGAGCGTTCCTGCTATTGAATCTCTATAGCACAGAGCTCAAAGCGATGCATTTTGTGTAAGCTGGTTTTAAATCTGATTTCCTGTTAAGGATGTTCTATGGCACTCTAGCTTCACTGTCTTATGTATAATTCCCTCCAAATCAGTTTCACTCTGACCTCCCTCCCCTCAAGAATAAAAATAAAAAGGTCAGATCTCTGAGAAGTGACTTTCATGCATGTCCCATGCTGGGTCGTCACTTTCGATATCCAAAAACCTTTTCTGTCAGAGAGCCATCAACACCGCATACACACACACACACACACCCAGGCATGGCAAGACATACCAGCGACTTTTCACAGTGGCACCCTGTAATTCCCCCTCTTTTTCACAGAAGGCATGATAAGAGGGTAAGCAATGTAAATCACAGGCGCAGAACTATACCATACTGTGTTTTACTGTTTGCAGACCCAGTAAGCTGTCCTTGGCTTCTTTTTGGCTTCATGTATTTCTTCACAATGTTCGTTCGCAGTCTTCTTCTGAAGTCCCGAACCGAAATTGGGTTTGGAGAGGCCTAATAAACACTTAGACAGACCACGAATGGAATAACGACGTGTTCAAACACTGAGAGCTTCTTCGAGTTCGGTTCGAAATTAGGAAAACTATCCTACTGTGCATGCAAGACATCAGTGTCATTTTATTTCTCCGGTGTTTTTAGACCAGACAGATCTTTAACTCTGTGCACTGAATTAATGGAGCATGAAATCTGCAGGGTGTTAACTTGCAGGTGATGCCGTCTACACACGGCCTGCGTGGTGTGACCTAAGTGCGCCGTGTCATAACTGCATGTGACTTGCACCAATTACTGACCTTTTGCTGGTCTAAAGCCATCCACTTCAATTATGACAAACCAGAATGGTAGAAAACTATGCACTGTACCTGTACATACAGTAACTTAAGCTGCATGCACGCAGCACTGGGACAGTCTCTTTCCAGATTTAACTGCAGTGTCTAAATAGCTTTGGTTTGGGACAGTATATGATAGTTATTGAGCAGCAGTAGATATTTTATTTATTTATTTATTTATTTATTTATATGCATATACAGTTTAGCCATAAGGTTGAAATATTTACATGTAGTTTAGCCAGGATATAATATATGTCAAATTTTTTCCCCGTCTTCCAACAGTGATATGAGAGACATCTGAAACTATGCTTTTTCTGCTTTTTTTTCCTTTTTAATTAAAGCTAAATTTGAATAATATAGTTATTGTAATGCAACATAATATGGACATGGACCAGACTATAGATGTACTGTATAACAATCGTGTAAAGTAAGTTGCTTAGAAATCTTAATTGCCATTAAACATCATTACAACCACTTTTATTATTTATGGATTAATGACCACTATTCTTGGTTGGTGTTTTAATGAAGATGGTGGGGAGCACTGTCTAACATGTGCATCCTAAATCACCCATAGGTGATCGGTTTGAAATCTGACATGCTGGGGAAATAGAAAAAAAACAACAACGCCGCTTCAGGATACGTTTCAACATAGGATCAAATTATCAGTGGATTCAAACCATGCCAGCAAAACACAGCATAACAGATCCACCGTTCTGTTTTTCCCTTTCATTTGTCACTCGGGTGTATTTACATACCATTTACAATTGTGTAAAAGCTGTGAGACGTGCAGGCTCTGTGATTAACAGTCATCTGATCCTGTGAGGTTTACTTTCCCAGAGTAGGATCGAGAAGCGGTGATGATACAACGCTGCCAAAACACAGACATGATCAGAACTTCTGTCTGGCATCATTTTCTTTCGAATCTCATTACATAGAATATGTTCATGTTTCATATAACATCAAATGCAGCAACAAAAAAACAAACAAACAGTTTTTTACAGTTTTGCTTTCTGTAAAAAAACAACAGCAGCGATTAAAAAAAACCACACACACAACAACACATCTTAATTCGAGTGTATGAGATGAACTCTGTGTAGATATTGATCTTCCTCGTGTTGTTTTCTGTGGATACTGTGCAAGTGCATCTTTACCTCAACATCCTCTGTCTAAATAGGTCAAGCAGCAATGGCAGGTGCTTGTGGCTTTTACACGCATAAAATAACATGATATTTGTCTAACATTGCTGAAATCAATACACTTACAAAACTGATGTACAGTAATACAGGCTTCGTTGTCACTCCGTATTATACAATACGCACCATTACTTGTTTTTGTTTTTTTTTGCTTTATATATTATATATACATAGTCTAGTTATAATAAGACCCTTTTTTTTTTTTTTTTTTTTTTTTTTTTTTTTTTTTTTTTACAATATTACACATTACACATACTTCAGACCTCAAACCGGTTCTGATTTAGTGATCGGCAACTGTTACGACGTCAAGCCTTTGAGAGATCTACCAATCATCATAAGCAGAAGCTGTGCCTCCAGACAGGAAAAACCAAGATCAGCACACTGACCATTGAACACTGAAGTACATTTTGTTCTGTGTAAAACACACCTGGCTAAAAGATGTGCGCCCAGGCAGGACTCAAAATGCCATTTTGGAATGCGTTCGTTCAATGAGTCTTCATCCTTTTTTTATTAACAAAAAATTTTAATAACAAGGAAAAAAATTATATTGTAAGCAGACAGGCTGATTTCAGTCGAGGACCTTTTGCTGGATAGAAAACAATTGTATCTCGGTTCTTTCTGCTGCTTGTGCTGGTGCACTCCTTTTTTTTTCTTTATTGATGTGATTTTAAGACAAGATAAAGACAAGAGAACCTAGAAAAGACAAGAAACCACAGAAAAATGCACCATTACTTTTAATTTAGACAAATCCATAAGAGACACAAGCCCTCTGACATTTACCCTGGGTCTGCCCCCGCGACCACATTTGAAAACTGATTGAAGTTGTAGAACGAACCGGAATCGAACATAATTTTGTCACGCAAGAAATTCTGAGCAAAAGAACCTTGTCCCCGTGTCACTCTGACTCTTCAATGAGTGAAGTAGGTGTGTGTTTCTCAAGGTGTTACTCACAAAGTCTGAACAACACGGCTCCCACTCACTTCACCACCCACAAGCACAGAGAGGAACATCTGCTGTCACTGTGATCCCGCAAACCTGCTGAATTAACTGTAAGTTTTATGAATCATCTGTAACTTTCATTTTTCCTGATTAAACCTATCATTTGTCCTGGATACCGTCGGTCGTTAACAAGTAAGCATATTGTCTTCTATTACAACTTCTGTGATATTTACCATCATTTATCATTATCCTATACTGATCATTAGAATATGCCAAAACAGATTATTTATGGAGACATTCCATGCAGTAAAATTTCTAAAGCAAAAGTTTTACTCAATGTTTTGTTTTTTGTTTTTTGTTTTTTCAAGAAAATGGCCACTCAATCTCCGTCAAATGAAAGTATCTCCAACCAAACCTGCAACGTGTTTACCTACAAGAAATCAGCTCGGATTCTCTTTCCTATCTTCTACGTTATTGTGCTTGTCGTCAGTGTCTCGGGCAACAGCCTGGTCCTGTACATCACTAGCCAGAAGAAGAAGAAGTTCAACTCCACCACACTCTACCTGATCAACCTGGCCATCTCTGATACCCTCTTCACACTTGCTCTTCCCGGTCGGATCACCTACTACATCCGTGGTTTTGACTGGCCCTTCGGAGATCTTCTCTGCAGGCTCACTGCCGTGATCTTCTATTCAAACACCTACACTGGTATTGCTTTCATGACCTGCATCAGTGCCGATCGCTACCTGGCCATGGTGCATCCGCACAGGTGTCCGAAACTGAGGAGTCTGAAGGTGGTGCGGGGCATCTGCATCCTGGTCTGGGTAATTGTTTTCCTGGAGACATGTCCTATGCTCTTCAGGAGCATGATAAACGAGTGGGAAGGTCAGTATACATGCATGGAGTACTCCAACTTGGACGAATCTCCTAAAACCCCCTATGTGCTTTTATTTGCCTGTCTTATTGGGTTCTGTTTGCCCCTGGGACTCATCCTGGGCTGTTACAGCCAGATCAATTCCAAGCTTTCCAAGATGGCCAAGGAGAACCCTATGACAGGCAAGTCAGGAAAAAGCAGCAGGGCCAAGAACATCATATTGCTGATTTTGCTGAGCTTCATGCTGTGCTTCTGCCCCTACCACATCAATATCATGCAGTTCATGGTGCGCAGACTTCTCCGTATGCCTACTTGTGAGGAAAAGAAGGCCTTCAAGATGTCTCTTCAGATCACTGTATCCATGATGAACCTCAACTGCTGCCTGGATCCAGTCATCTACTTTTTCGCAATTAAGACATACAAGCAGAGAGTAATGAGCCTTTTCAAGGGTTACATGCCGGCATCAATTTCCTCAAAGAGCATGCCTGATAACAGCACCAGCAACACTTGAGAACAATCGTAGTTTTGAGGAGCTGAAGCACAACTGATTGCTGAAATCTTGCAATCTGAGAAAAAATGATTTAAAAAAAAGAAAAAGAAAACAGATATTGTGATAAATGAATTATGTAAGAAGGATTCCCCTTATATTTGTACGCCATCGTCACATTGGAAAACATGCTGTTAACCCATTGCTATCTGCTAACTGATGAAAACGATCCAACTGAATACCGTTTCACTGTCACTGATTCTGCTCTTATGTGAAACTCGATTTACTTCATTTCTGTTTTTGTATCGAAAATTCCCCGACAATTCCACAATCGTCACTGTATTGAGCTTCTATTAATCTGTAGACTGAGGACACAAACGCGTGCTTGTTATCTTTATAGCATATTGTGACTTTGTCTTGGGATGTCTTTTCCTGGAAAATTTTTGTTTGGAGAAATATCAGAGAAATTATGACTAAGGGATGGCGAATTGATCACTTTGGCATGTGAATGATTAAACATGTTAGTATTTAGAAGATTATTAAAAGGCTGATTTGGGAAAGTCTTTAAATAAGCTTTCTTGGAAAATGCTGCAAGGATATGAATTATACATAGTATTCAAATAGAAGAAGAAGAAGGAGAAGAAGAAGCTTTTTATCAATACACAGCACGCTCAGCTTATATATGCCTACTATGTTCAACTATATGCCTACCACCAAAGGTGAAAATATGAATAGTGGGTCAAAATGAAGTATCCACCACAAACAAAAAAGAAAAAGAAAAAAAAAGCCAAGAGACAAAAAAAAAGTTGCTACATATAACTGTACTTTAGTATTAAAAATAAAAAAAAAGGAAATAATGAAACTGTGAAGTTTAGTAGGTCACAGCAGATGATGAATTGACATGATTCATGATACTTTTCTATGCTGATGACCTTAATCATATGCATTAAACTGAAATGTAAACAAAATGTCTATCATAATGTCCAGGAGGCTATTGGACTGATGTACAGCATCCAGCCATTGGCTGGATGACAGAAGAGACCATTAAGTTTTGTAATGTGTAGTTAGATGCTTTCAATAAAAATTTAAAGAGTGTGCTTTAATGCTTAGACTTGTTATTAAATTAATAGACCAAAATAATGCTTAATATAGTGAAGAAGCCCTGTTACTTAAGTATCTCCCCCCGCTGCCTCAGCAGAAATCACTGCTGCTCTCAGAGGTGCTGAATCTGTGCTTTTATTTTTTCATGCAGTGAAGGAACAGCAACCAGCAAGTTGTTTGTTTCAATTTTTGTCTTTTGTCTTCTTATAAATTTCATTTGACATTTTACTACTGTAAGAATGCTTAACATCACATCAAAAAGCAGATTTTACTAGTACTGTACTATTAGATATGGAGAAATACACCCTCCTCCAAAGCTTTAGCAAAGAAGGTAGCTCTTCATGTGAACAGTGGGTCAGTGATCAGTAAACTATGTACAGAGTGTGTGATATCTTTCAGACGTGCCATGTGCCAATGCTTTAGTTTTTTTTTGCTTAGTTATATATATATATACATTTCTGTACTTTTCCGCAATGCTCGCAAATATGAAAAAGCTTGTACGTTCTAATATCAGAATATGAATAAAAGAACAAAATGAAATAAAAAAGTGCCTGTTTTTAATCTCATACAAGTGTAATTTGGGAAACTGACATCTTGCTTGTTGTTTAAGCATTTTACTGAATAAACAGGTTTTATCCACTCGTCTATTATCTATACTACTTATCTGTCAGGGTCTCAGGGAAGCTGGAGCCAATCGAAGCTGACTTTGAGTGAGAGGTGGGGTACACCCTGGACAGGTCACCAATCTGTCGCAGGGGCTATAACAGAGAGAGAGAGACAAACAACCAGTTGCACTCACATTCACACTTGTGGGTAATTTAGTGTAGACAGTTGACCTAATCTTCATGTCTTTGGGATGTGGGAGGAAACTCACACAGGGACTGGGAGAACATGCAGAAAGGCTCGAGTTGGCCAGCAGGTTTGAACCCAGAAGCTTGAACTGTTGCTGTGAGGTGACAATGCTAACCACTCATGTTTTTTGGAAACTTTCTGCATGCAGCTTGGCTATTTTTTCTGCAAGTTGGATAACACAAATTCCTCCAAATTCATGGTTGGTGATGGCCAGTCCCATTTTTAGACCTTTTTTTTTTTTTTTTTAAATTTGAGGTATGGTATATATCACAGTACAACAAACTATACTGTATTTATCCATCTGCCAGAACATTTGAACCACAACTAACAGACATTTTTTTGCTGTTTTGCATCATTCTGCTGTTTCGCAGAATGTGCTTGCTCTGTTTTTTGTTGTTTTTTTTTGATTTGCGCAACATAACGGAGCAACGGTTAATATTACTAAGAAACTGACAGATCCTTCAAAGCGCACGGTGAAGACTTCAAGGAGAGCAAGGAGCAGGCATATATGCGCCAGTTTGAAGACTGGGGTGTGTAGGTGTTAGAGCGACACGCTGGAGCCGCTTTTCTTCTTCCTGTCATATTTTCTCTTAACTCAGCTCTATGACAGGATGGCATGATAACCACAAAACACATGCTGTTCTGTATTTCATACATCCAAAATACTAAATATAGGTGTGCAGCGCTGGTAGAAGTATGCCAAAGCCTAAAAAAAGGAGTGTGTGGTTAAGATTTACAGTTACTTGCTACTTTTATGAAGGTGATATTATTCTAGATTACAGTCTAAAACGTGTCTAAAACCCAGGGAAGTAGCGCGAAGGTCCCAGACATACTACATAGGATCAGATTCAGAAAATATTGACTTGCCTCAAACACTGGAGGATTGGTAATTTGGGTACGTTCACAGCCAAGTGACAGAAGTGCACAGTGAAACCCTCCTCCACTCCCACTGCATGGACCATTTAAGTTAATAATCGCACACATGTCACGTTCAGCTGTCCTACTGTTATTTACTGCCTCCTTATTGCAAAGACTTAATTGTTTATAGCGCTTTGATTGTATTGACTCACAATCACAGGACTGCACTGACAGCTTTGTTCATCTCAGGCTCACAACCATTACGGCACTGCCACTTTAAACCTCAGTTCATTTCAAGATGCAGCTTCGGACCTTGTTGTGTTTGCTGTAATGTCTTATTGTCAGGTTGATCGTTTTTATGATTGGAGTATTTATGCTCTACTGCCCCCTGTGTACTCACCCCACTGTTTCCCATTACCCCCTTCCTGTATGCTTCTTATTCCTACTGCACACTGTTTATGTCTTGTCAGCACTGTGCATGTCATGAATTTGTATTTGAACCTTGGGTCCAGGAGAAATGGTATTTCATCTCACTGTGTACTATGCATTGTATATGGCGGTGATGACAGTAAACTTACTTACTTAATTACTTAATTTGATGTTAATAAATGCACCTTTAATTAAGATTATTTGAAATGGTATGTAATGTTAGTATAAAATTAAAATAAAGCATAATTTCTCCTAATTGCACCTCAGGCCATTAATGCACTGTGACTGTAGTTACGGTAGACTTCTTTTGTGCCTAAGGTAGTATGTTCCTGGGATATGTCTTAGCAGGTGTAGGACCTATGAGAACAAAATTCACACAATCTCAGATCTGACACCTCTGACACAGGACTGACTGTGAATTACTATTACAGGATTGTCAAGATGACTCACAGCAGGTCAGGAACATCATTTTATTGAATGTTCTTTTCTTCCTGACATAATTTTAATAATAATAATAATAAAAAAAAAAAATACAAAAAAGGACTGTTATATAAAATCAATGCTTAAATGTGAACCACACTGGAACACAGTGACAGTTAATTCAAAGGTTATGTGTTACGAAGGTGAGTCAAAGGCAACGCGAGGATCCATTTGTGGAAATTTTGAAGAAGAAACATAACATCCCTAATCTAAATACCTTAATTCATAATACAGGCCAAAATTCAAAAAGCATCCAAAAACATGAATCATGACCGAAGTGACAAAGTCAAAGAAGGAGACTAAGCGTCATTCAAAAAAAAAAAAACCAGGCAGTAAGTTTAAAATAAATGCCTCAGAACTGAGACACACAAAAGATAATTACTTAATGTCCATTCGCCAAGTTAGAGCACAACCAAGAAATAACCTGGAATTTTGGGTAATTAGCAGAAAATCTCCTGGTTTGGAGGGGAATGGTCCTGAGTCTCACTTACATTCGGGGATCGGTGGGGCCGAGTCCCACCAGATGTCGCTTCGGGGCAGTGCACGACGTGATCAATGATTCGGCGTCACAAGTAGTAATAAAATTTTCTTTGTAACTAATATTGTTGTGTGTTTATTACATATGACAATGATAGTACGTTCCCAAACATTCCAATTATCTTCCTGTACCTGTTGTGTAAATGTTAGCATTTCTTTTACCGGTCTTCTTTTGGTGAGCATGGGGCCAATAAAAAAATAGAATGATCAAGTACACTAAATTGCCAAAAGTATTAAGACACCCGTCCAACTCATTCAGGTGTTCCAATCACATCCATGGCCACAGATGTATAAAGTCAGGCACCTAGGCATGCCGACTGCTTCTACAAACATTTGTGAAATAATGAGTCACTTTCAAGCGAATTCAAGCGTGGTCCCATGACAGGATGCCACCTGCAACTCAACAGCAACTCAGCCACGGAGTGGCAGGCCATGTAAAATCACAGAGTAGGAACAAAGCATGCTGAGGTGCACAGTGTGCAGAAGTTTCCAGCTGTCTGCAGTGTCAATAGCTATAGACCTCCAAACTTTGTGTGGCCTTCAAATTAGCTCGAGAACAGTGCAGAAAGAGCTTCAGGGAATGGGTTTCCATGGCCAAGCAGCTGCATCCAAACCTTACATCAACACATGCAATGCAAAGCGTGAAAATCACACCACCACTGGACTCTAGAGCAGTGGAGGCGTGTTCTCTGGAGTGACAAATCACACTTCTCTGTCTGGCAATCTGATGGATGAATTTGCGTTTGGTAGATGTTAGAATGGTACTTCTCATACTGTACTGTGTAAAATTTGGTGGAGGGGGATTAGTTTGTGAGATTGTTTCTCAGGGATTGAGCTTGGCCCCTTAGTTCCAGTAGAAAGAACTCTTAATGTTTCAGCATACGAAGACATTTTGGACAATTTCATGCTGTCAGGAACTCTGGCAACCCGCAACCACAAGAAAACTCTGTATCCCATGAGCACCTGCGTTCCCCCAATATGGCCGAAGACCTTCCGAGGTCAGGGTCACCTGACTTTTAACGAGACACAGGTGCAACGCATTTACTCACAGACTTTAAAGGACTCACACGCACACACAAGATTTGTGAAGCATTGCTCTTGCCTCCGTGTATAGTCATTGCCAAGCCTTTCTAGTTCTGATTGCCTTACTGTGTATTACCCTTGTCTGATTTCCCGGTTTACGTACTTTGCCTACTCCTTGTCTGCCCTGTTTGGATATTTCGTATTGACCCTGGACTGTTGTACTACTCTGATTTCTGCTCTGCCTCATTTACTCTGTTCGCCTGATCGATTACTTCTGCCTGCCCAAGTTTATGCCTTTCGCCTGCCGTTACTATCTGTTGTGACTGCTTTAATAAATTCCTACCTTTTATCTGCACTTGCATCCAGCGTTCTACCATAACCCTGACAGAATGCTTCGCCATAATATGGATGCAGCAGATCCAGCACAAGTGGCGGCCACACTAAATGCCCACGGAGTGCTCCTCGGCAATCAGGAGAAAAAGCTGGAAGAGCTTACCCGATCCATGACTCAGCTAACCACGGCTTCAACTCACGCTACTCCGCTCATCGCATGACCAGATAAGTATGTAGGTGATCCAGCACTATGTCGGGGTTTCCTTCTGCAGTGTCACCTTTACTTTTCTGCACAAACTAACCTAACTGAGCAGATGAAGGTCGCCCAACTGGTCAGCCACCTAATCGGACCCGCCATCACATGGGCTATTGCCGTGATGGAGCGCGGAGGTGAGGAAGTAAACTCATACGATAAATTTATCGCTCTGTTTAAGCAGGTTTTTGACCACGCACCTGCGGGAAAACAAGGGGGCGAGTGGCTTCTGGAGCTCAAGCAGGGTGCTCACTGAGTAGCTGATTTCGCTCTGGAATTCCGTAGCATCGCTGCTGAAAGTGGATGGAATGAGGCAGCTTTAAAAACCATGTTTCGTGTTGGGCTAAACCCTGAATTACAGAACGAGATGGCATGCCGCGACGACAAAAAATCACTAGACGAACTCATCTCCCTGGCTATTCGACTCGATAATCTACTACGAAGCCATACTCCTAATACTGCACCTCTACCACAGCCTGTAAAAAAGGAGCAATCTGAAATGCAAGTTGACTCCACATGGAATAGGGCCGCCGAACGCAGACGACGGAGACAGGAGGGACTCTGTTTCTATTGTGGTGAGGCCGCACATCGGATCGTGCAGTGCCGGAGTCGAATGAACCCACTGGAGAGGAGGCCCGAGGAACTGAGAAGACCTCGCCTCCAAAGCACCTCAGTGAGTTTAGCTACTTTCATGTCAAGAAAACCTATAACACTGAAAGTAAAAATGATCCATTCTGGAAAAGAATATTGTGTTAAGGCACTAATTGATTCAGGATCTGAGGGCAACATCATAAGTGAGGAAACAGTGTCTAAACTGCAGATTTCCCTTAGGGAGCTGCAACAACCTATCGACCTGACTACCATTGATGATGGTCCCATAGGCGCCGGACGAATCACCCAGTATACCGAACCCATTACATACGGACGAGCTTCCTGCACTCTGAACAGAATTCCTTTCTAGTGACTAGAATGACGAGACACGCTATCATACTAGGGGCTCCATGGCTGGAACAGCACAACCCCACTATTGACTGGAAGAAGAGAGAGATCATACAGTGGTCTACATACTGCCTCCAGAACCGTGTTAAACTCCCGTCGATTTATGTCTCATCTACCTCCATTGAAAGTCCAGAAACAAAAGGTACAGTCCAGATTCCAGAGTAATATACCGCTTTTCGAGATGTTTTCAGCAAGGCCAAGGCAAGTGGATTACCACCACATCGACCGTATGATTGTGCCATTGACCTGCTCCCAGGAATGTCACCACCACGAGGGCGCATCTACCCTCTAGCCCTCAAAGAACAAAGAGCAGTGGAGAATTATGTGCAGGAGGCTCTGGAGCAAGGTTACATTGAGCCATTCATATCGCCCACCGCAGCAAGCTTCTTCTTTGTAGAAAAAAAAGATGGTGGACTGAGACCCTGCATCGATTATCGTAATCTGCATAGAATTACAGTGAAGTACCCTTACCCTCTACCACTTGTGCCAGCAGCCCTTGAACAACTCAGAGAAGCAAGAATCTTCACTAAACTAGATCTACAGAGTGTTTACAACCTCATCCGAATCCGAGAGGGCAACGAATGGAAGACAGCCTTCATTACCACAACCGGGCACTACCAGTATAGAGTGATGCCGTACGGACTAGCCGGAGCTCCGTCAGTGCTCCAATGTATGATAAATGAAGTGCTCAGAGAGATGTTGGGAAGGTACGTTATTGCATATATTGATGATATCCTGATCTACTCACGCAATTATCAAGAACACGTAGACCATGTTAAGAAGGTTCTCACTAACTTAAGGGACAACCAACTCTATGCTAAGGGAGAAAAATGTGAGTTTCATGTCTCAACAGTTAAGTTCCTGGGATATGTGATCAGCCCAGAAGGAGTCAAGATGGAGGACACCAAGGTAAATGCAGTTCAAAATTGGCCCAAACCTAACACAATTAAAGAGCTCCAACGTTTCCTAGGTTTCGCGAACTTTTATCGACGTTTCATCCGAAATTTTAGTATCGTAGCTGCACTCCTTTCCTCCCTACTCATGAGGGGCGCTAAGAAGCTAAGCTGGACAAGAGAGGCGGAAGAGGCATTTTCATGACTGAAGAAGGCATTCACATCGGCACCCATTCTAAAGCACCCAGATCCAAAAAGACCATTCGTGGTGGAAGTAGACGCATCAGACACGGGTATTGGGGCTATCTTATCACAGCGCTTCGGAGAGAAACCAAAACTGCACCCCGTGGCTTTCTTTTCCCAAAAGCTATCCCCTGCTGAAAGAAACTATGATGTGGGTGACCGAGATCTATTAGCTATGAAATTAGCCTTGGAAGAGTGGAGACATTGGCTTGAAGGGGCAGAGCATCCATTTGTAGTAATCACTGATCATAAGAACCTCGAGTACCTGCAGACGGCAAGGCGACTCAATCCACGCCAAGCTAGATGGGCACTCTTTTTTTATGCGGTTTCAGTTCACTATCACCTATCGTCCCGGGTCCAAGAACATGAAAGCTGACGCCTTATCCCGAGTATACTCTGCAGATCAAGAAGAGCAAGCGATAACCACAATATTGCCAAAGAAATGCTGGGTAAGTGCGATTGAGTGGGACATTGACCGTGAAATAAATGAATGTAATGAACCACTCCCGGCAGCGCCAGTGCCCACTGGCAAGGTCTTCGTTCCGTCCCATCTTCGTGGAAAACTTATCACATGGGCACATTCGAGTCCTACCTCTGGTCACCCCGGAACCAGTCGGACATCCAAACTGCTGATGGCAAAGTACTGGTGGCCCACTCTCAAAGAGGATGTACAGAGGTATGTGTTGTCTTGTGCAGTCTGCGCTAGAGCTAAGGTCCCCCCGAACACTACCAGCAGGAAAGCTCAAACCACTACCTATTCCACAGCATCCCTGGTCGCATAATGCAATCGATTTTATCACAGACCTTCCAGAATCCGAGGGTAATACCACCATTGTCACAATCATTGATCAGTTTTCGAAGTCCCTACGCTTAATACCTTTACCTGCATTGCCCACAGCCTTTGAAGTGTCAGAATTGCTGTTCAAGCAGGTCTTTAGGTACTACAGCCTACCTGAGGACGTCGTGAGTGACAGAGGACCCCAGTTCACCTCCAGAGTATGGACCGCCTTCATGGAGAAACTTGGAATCACAGTGAGTCTAACCTCGGAATATCACCCACAGTCGAATGGCCAAGTCGAGACAGCAAATCAAGAAGTGGGCCAGTACCTCCGAGCATATTGCTCAAATAACCAAACAGACTGGGTTCGATTCCTGCCATGGGTTGAATACCCCCAAAACTCCTTGAAAAAACATGCTACTAACCTAACTCCTTTTCAGTGTGTCTTAGGATACCAGCCTCCAATGTTCCCATGGAATGCAGCTGAATCCAACGCTCCAGCAGTGGACGACTGGTTCCGTTGGAGCGAGCAGGTGTGGGAAGACGCGCACTGACAGCTGCAGCGAATGAAGGAGGAGCAGAGAAGGCATGCAGACAGACGGAGAAGCGAGACACCACAGTACGAAGTGGGAGATCGCGTCTGGCTGAGTACTTGAGACATCAGGGGCCTCCGGGGATGTTGTAAGTTGAATGACCGTTACACTGGACCCTTTCAGATTGTTGAGAGGATCAACGAGGTCGCCTACCGGCTACGACTCCCGAGGCACAGCAGACTCTGCTCTTTGTTCCACGTGTCTCAGCTCAAGCCCGTACATCCTGGACCGTTGGCGGACACTACATTGGATTCGGTGGTCGAGCTACAGGAGGGTCTGCACGATGACATCTACACAGTGCGACAGATCTTGCGCTCCTGCAGACGACATGGATGCCTGGAGTATCTGGTCGACTGGGAAGGATATGGGCCGGAGGAACAGTGTTGGGTACCGTCCCAAGACATTCTGGACCCGTTATTGCTACAGGACTTCCATGCACGGCATCCTGACCAACCTGCACCTCGTCGGAGAGGACGACCGCGGCGTAGAGGAGCTCCCGGAGTGAGCTCCTTGGAGGGGGGTTCTGTCATGAACTCTGGCAACCCACAACCACAAGAAAACTCCGTATCCCATGAGCACCTGTGTTCCCCCAATATGGCCGAAGACCTTCCGAGGTCAGGGTCACCTGACTTTTAACGAGACGCAGGTGCAACGCATTTA
>JAQMCW010000034.1:7020602-7025602 GCA_030068335.1 Chrysichthys cranchii
ATTATTATTATTATTATTATTATTATTATTATTATTAGTGTGCTTGCTCTGCAGGCACACTATTGTTCTTCTTAAGTGTTATTATTCTTATGCTTATTTTTATTATTCCGTTCAAGTGTTTTTTCCACCCCCTACTCCTCCTAGGGCTTTTGAGTTAAGAGACACCGTTCCAACTCTGAGACGTCCGTGCCTAATCGGGGAAAATGGCTTGTTCAAATGGTTACGTTACCCCTTGTCGTTCGTTCGGTATTCCTGTTTTTCCGTGAAATTGCGTGAAAAACCGGCACTCTCTAGGACCTTGAGGAGTCATTTGTGTGCTTTTCCGCCCAATTCCGTGCCAAAACTGGCACACTCTAGGACCTTGAGGGGGTTTGCAACATTTGAGCAAGCACACTTTGCATTGTTTGCACGGAAATGCAGTCTAGTTATTACTATTATTATTATTATTATTATTGTTGTTGTTGTTGTTGGGTAACATTTTAACAATAACTGAATACCAAATTAATTAATTATTTGAATTGAAGCAACTAGTAATTACACACTTAAGTTTGTTTTTTGTTTTTATTTTTGTTCAGAGGTTACATAACTGCAAATATTTCTCTTTGTGACTGAAGAGTCTGATAAGCCATATGCACTGGGTAGTCAGTAATAGTTGACAGAAGACATCGTGCAATTTATCGCACATTACCGCCGGGCTTCATTTTTAAAGTTAATTTGAACCAATCCTGAATATTGTCTCCTGCCACAGAAACACTACAGAGAGTCATGACACACGCAGAGTTTATAGATCTTACAGATTCTTTCAACAAGCCCTGATGGCAGCATTGAATATTATCGCCATTATCTCAAGCCACTTTATATGAAAGGAGCCTCTCAACACGAACTTGGAAAAGTTCCCAGTACTTCATTTAGTGCTGTGCAAACGCTCGGACAGATTTTTAAACATTCTGTGATGTGAAGTTGCCTTTCAGAAGTAATGCAATTATTATATTAAGTCGTAAACTGCAAAACCATGAATTAGAAAACATGTGGTCAAACCGATTAATTGCAAACACTTTGCCTTTGCATTTAAACTGTACAAAATTTGAGCAGTTTTCCATGGAAATCGTTCAAGACGTTTCGGAGAGGTTGCTATGTTTCTTCTGGGTCCGCAGGTCAAATCTCAGGCAGCCATGAGGATCCTTTTCTCAGCAACCTGGTCTACTCCGACCCTTTCTACATAATGTCGAGGTTTTACAAATGAAATGAAGGATTGGACGTTCTTTTCGACTAACGCTGATGAATAAAAATAGGCCAAAACGTATCTTAAACATAACATGCCAAGACTTTTGCACGATAATTACCACGTAGCGTTTAGAACATGTAACAGTTTATGTCGCTATAGCAGCCATTAAAGCGTATTGCGTATGAGCGAACGGAAAGAACGGGGTCCTGCTACCACCGTAGCCACGAGCTCTGTTTTTCCCCCCGCATTATTCTGGTAAGGCTGGAAGATTTCCCTTGACAAAAATTAAACCAGTTCCTACTTGGCACTTTATTATCTCTTCAACTGAGTGATTTATTGTTTGTGGAATGAAGGCAAAGAAGGAGGAAAATTACATTTTCGTCTGAGCTCGGGTCCACCCTGCTTCTCCTCCTCCGTCCTGAAAGAGCTCCCAACAAACAATAATGTCAGCTGTAATTGATCCGAGGTCGCCAGTTAGCCCTGCAGTAAAAGCCCACTATTTAAGCGACAATCCTCCCCTGCCCGCTCCTCAGATGCTGTCTAATGAAGCTGTCTGTCTCTGCTATTTACCTTCGCTTAAATGGAAGGGGAAAGATGTACTGTATGAGCCGGGGCCAGAGAAGATTTGCTTTCCTTCCATGAAATAGGACCTGTGGATGCCTGTGGAATGTATAATTGCTTGCTGCAGTCAGGGATGGGCCTTCCAGCACTAATTAAATGACTTGTTTCCAGCCTATCTGTCTTTGTTTGTGAGCGCACTGTGATGGAACGATATGTCACACGTGCCTATGTATGAGCAAACACGTTCTGTAGATCTGAACGAACGAAATCTTCAGCCGTTTGAACTGACGCATTTAAACGCAATTTATTTTCATCTTTCTCGCAAACTAATAGTCCATTTTTTTTTCCTTTTCCGGATGTTAGGCCGACCGCCGGGCTGACGTTTCTACTGCCCACTAATGTAGATAAGGCTGAATAAACGACCTTCATATAAAATTGCAACATCTTCATTAGCCGTTTTCGCTCCGCGGCGTGTGACTTTCTGAGGGACGGATTTGGGCAGGGTGGAAATGGCGGCCATGCGTTTTTGTTTTGTTTTTTCCATGGGAAGAAAAGAAAACTCGCTCCTGTCCATCAGACAGCCATCAAAACACGGTGCGTGACGTAAATAAATTCTCGCCGCCGTCGTTTTTTGGCTATTAAAACTAGCAGAGCAAAGATTCACACGAGGCGCTGTTGGAAATAAAAGCAACGCTTCCTTAGGAGACCGAGAGGAGCCTGGTATGTTGGCACGGGCGTCGATTGTTTTCTTATTCACAGATGGCATAGCCAGACAAGGCTGCTAAACCTTGTAACTCATTAGGAGCTGCGGAGGAGAAGGTACTTCACTTTGATGTAGCCACCCACAGCCTCCCACTGTCAGCGAGAGACTCTTGGAAGAAGAAAATAAAAAAAAATTAAAAAAAAAAAATACCTGTAAAATATCCTTGCAAACACATGTCGCAATTTACAACCACCAACAGATGATACATGATAGCCATATTTCCTCCAGCCAAGGGAAAAGATCACATGTTGACAGAGACACAGAAACTGCCTCACCATGCAGAATTTACTATTACTGATCTAACGTAAGGAGACTTAATAAGAAACAGAGGGTAATAGAAAGAAAACATCTATTACGCACTTGTGAGGAGAGGGAGTGTAAAAAATAATGGCAACAAAACATCTCTGGTTTGATGAGGTAGCATAATTACACCGCCACCCCCAAGAACCATCAAAGTAAACATGTGGTAGGAATTACGGAGGAGACAGACAGCATTGTTGTGTGTGTGTGTGTGTGTGTGTGTGTGTGTGTGTGTGTTTTTTTTTTTCTTTCTTTCTTTTTTCCGTAAAGGATAAAGACCCAGCAGCCGTCTTTGGCATATGGTGGAGTGTTTGTTTTCCAGTAACACTACCTGTTACGCAGACTGGCCATTAATAGACAACACGATGCTAAGCATACGCACGCTGCTGCTTTTATATACCTGCTATCTGTATTCCGGTTTTCTAGAAACTTCTGGTTCAGGACTGCACGGCTCAGGGCTACGGTGCTGGACAAGGCTGCGGAGCTGTAACATGATCTGCTTAACATAATTATCCACATCAAAGATATCCAGACACGAGCCTTCAGGATACATTAGTGCGAGCACACCCAATCTGGACTTGAATTGGTTTCAGTTTAAATTTGTCCCATATCATTCTCAATAAACCGCAGGCAGTGCGGCGGGGGGGGGGCGACATTACTAGCAGCTGTTTCCACTGAAAGCACAATATATTCAAGAACAATCAATAACCTCCCTCTCAAGGGAGCGTGACACCCAAGCAGAGCGAAGAAGCCTCTCCATCTGATACTTAGCAAAGGATCCCTTTTAAAAAGATTGCTTTCAGTCAATGGCAGGCAGTTGTCATTCGACTCGGACTCTGAAATTAAATATACTGAACGGCGTTATCAATCACTAAGCGTTGGGATGTATACGGGGGGTGGTGGTAGTGCCGGGTCTGGGGGGGATTGGGGAGGGGTGGGGGAAAAGGGGGGGTGGGGGTTCTTTCGAGGCGATGAGGCTGACCGTCGCATCATCTGTTTTAATTAAAAGAATTCACATCCCATCAGTGTGCCGTCGAGTCCGAGTGAGATTCTGACCCAAAGGCGCACTGATGTGATGGGATGTGAAATTCCTCCCTGTGGTATCTGATATATGTCATACCTAAACAGCCCCATTGTACGTCTTTTATTTAGCTAGTTGCTTGTATAGAAACGGCCCGCCTTTGCATAAATTGCTCGGCTATACATCACTTTGAATGATTTGATGGAATTAATTTCACCATATTGATTTTTAAGATGTCCTTTGGAAAGTTTCTGCACAGAAAGTAATCCAAGAAGAGGGGGGGGGGCACGTTGTGTCTACGCTGAGCATCTGAACTATGATTAATGGAATTAACTACACCTTATGGCAGGAAGAAAAAGTGCATAATCTTTACTGAAACACAAAGCGAAACAATCAGATGCCAGATCCGAGTCTTTCTGCGTTTGGTGGTCTGGACGGTCAGTCGGGAACATGTCGATTCCGTTAAAAAAAAAAAAACGATCTGAGAAGCGCATTTAACAATGGACGCTGTCGCTGAGGACATGGGAAAAAGCCTTGAGAGGAACCAGACACAAACGGGAACCCATTTAATTTTTCTGGGTGATGGTAGGATTATACAACATTAGCGTATACAGATGTAGAAGAGTAGGACATGTGGGATGTGTTTTTTTTTTTTTTTTTTGCCATACGGAGAGATTCACTCGTCTAACTGAGGTTAATGGTGTTCTGTGCATGACAGATGAGTTCCCCGCGTGTTCATTTCTCATGCCGTAACTCCAGGAATGTTCAGATCGCAAGAATCGTTCCGATATTCACACCGCACTTCTTAATCATGGTGCACCCTTCCCGTCATCGCGATCACGGCGCGGTGCTAATGTCGCTAACGCTCCGCACGCTCGTTCTGGGTTCGGCTTCCTAATTGAGTGTTGACCTATCGGAAGACTATTTTTAAGCGACCAAAACACATACATATTCCGCGTTACAGACTGCGAAACCTTATCATCTGTGAAAGGTTGAATGTCATTTATTACATGTATCACATTTACACCAAGTGACATTGTCTTTTTAAATTGCGCTGATCTCTTCACTCCAATCTTTACCTCCAAAGGTCACTCAATTCCACTTATAAATTCAACCTGACAGAGATTAGT
>JAQMCW010000034.1:7030602-7032106 GCA_030068335.1 Chrysichthys cranchii
TGCCTTTAATGATTTATTTTCTACATTTCTGCGAGCGAGAGATTTGTCCATACGTGGTGACAGGTCACCTTCAAACGCCAGAGGCAGACTGTTCATCACCATGCAGACTAGCATCTCATCGCTGCGAGTAAATATTAAAGTAAAAGAATCCAATTGATTGTGGATGGGCTGGAGAGGCGTCTCTGCCATATATTTTACTCACAGTCACTAATGCCTCTCTGCTCCCGCTACTCCCCCCCCCCCGCGCCAACGCTGGGCCCCGAATTATTATTCTTCTGGGAGCAGGCGTGCTCAAGGTTACAATTTAAATTGTAAAAAGATAAAAACAGTTTCTTATTAGCTTCATTGCCACAGCCTTGCCTATTCCGATTCGCATTTATCTCTATTTCAGTGACCTCGAAGCCCCAGAGTTGTTGGCTCTGGACTGATGACCTCAACACCGTCTCAATGCATTCTCGTTTGTTAAATCTGCTTCGGATGCTTCCTGTTTGGGCCGAATACACGGTGTCAAATGCAGCTGCGAAATCCTAAACACATGGCAAAAATATATTCAGGCTGGAAATCGCACGGGTAATTCGGCTTAGGGATTAAGGGTATCGTATGTAATGGATTTGTGCTTTTTTACAATGCAGTGCGATTTCCACAAAGAAATGGCTTTAAGTAATGTTGCATAAAAAAAAAAATAGGGATCTAAATGTATCCAAAAAAAAAAAAATATATTAATTGAAATGGGACATTCAAAGGCAATTTTCTCCACCAAATTGAATTAGTGACTTACTTAATAGCTATTAGCTGAGTGCTCATGAGTGCTTTTAATTTGTTGCTTTTTCAAAAAGAGCTCTACCTGGTAATTACGGGTTTGAAAACAAATAATGTTTGCTCAAAGGGCCAGTACATTTTATTGTAAGGAAATGCAGCATCAGTTTAGAGATTTCACATAAGCCAAGACCATTAATAGTCAGTCAGTTTCGGAGCAGTAGTCCTTTCAGTTTAACCCATTTTAGGGCACTAACTGAAATACCTGGAAATTTAAAATACAGTTATTATTGGAGGATATTACAAGACTTTATTTTACAAGATTTTTTTTAAATTCTTATGTTACAAATCAAGGTAAATACAGTTACCATACATGGCCAGTGTAGGGTAAATTGTTTCCAACAAGTGTATGTATGTGTGTGTGTGTGTGTGTGATATATATATACTCCTGAAACCCAATCTCTAAGGTTGTGTGCCTTGTCCTTTCTCGTGACTGTTCCTGTTTTTGAGATAACTATTGAACTTCATCATTGTCTCCAAACAGGAAGAAGCTTGGCGAAAGAGTAAAACTCAGTAGTCCTCAGATGAGGATTTTACAAGGAAATACACACCATGTAGTTGGGGGGAAATTTGATGTCCTCATTTGAGGACAGTGGGGTCTCAGGAGTACACACACACACACACACTATATATATATATATATATATATATATATATATATATATATATATATATATATATAGAGGCC
>JAQMCW010000034.1:7092160-7103170 GCA_030068335.1 Chrysichthys cranchii
AAACATGCCCCTGTCCCAACTATTTTGAGACCTGTAGCAAGCATGAAATTTGAAATGAGCTCATTTTGTGCATAAAAGTGCATTGTGAAATTTTTCAATTTAAACATTTATGTTATCTATGTTCTGTTGTGAATAAAATATTGGCTCATGTGATTTGAAAGTCTTTTAGTTTTTATTTTATTCAGATTTAAAGAACGTCCCAACTTTTCTGGAATTCAGGTTGTAATTCAAAAGCATGCCTTGTATAAGAAAAGACTCCTGGGGCTAAGCTAGGCTAAGCTAAGCTAAGCTAGGCTGAGATACCTAAACTAGGCTAAGTGGTTCAACACAGTGGTTCAACATACGATATTTTCGACTTACGATGGGTGTGGCGGAACGCATCTCCATCGTAACTTGAGGACTACCTATATTAAACCTATTGTTACACATTAGATTTTACCCCCGCCAAACTAATATCACTACCCGCCATGGCTGATTCCTAGACCCACTAAAAAGAGCTACAGCTGCGTCCAAAACTTCGTACTGGATACTGCTCGTTTTCTCATCTTAATAGAAAAGTAGTAAGTAATATGGAGTACATGAAAACTAAAAATTCTACAGTACACTACAGTTCCCGGATGATGTACTACTCTAGAGAAAATTTCAAGTATACGATCAGAGCACACGTTGTTGAACACTGCACCACATAACATGCAACATGGTGATTTCCAGCTTCCCAAAAAACAAGGCAGACAGCAGAAGTGGCTATGACTCCATCTTTGAATATAAATGTAAATGGCATATTTAGGTGCAATCTCCCTCTCTTTTTTTTTTTTATTTTGTTTTTTAACAGAACAAATGGCCCAACTTATAACAAATGCTAGCTGACTAGCTTGCTAATGTAACTGAATAGCATGAATGAAAGTCGCTAGCTAGCATTTCCCAGGTTTTCTGATTTATTGGCACCAATCCCCTGTATGATGCAGATGTGATGACACAGAGGTACTATTTATGTATGTATGTATTTATTTATTCTATTTTTTTTTTTTTTTTACACACGTTCTAGTACATTACAGTTGTCTAACCGGCCTGTATGCAGTGCGTACAGAACTCCAGTGCTGGGTTTTCAAACACGGCCTAACTAACACTGAGGGCAGCATTAATTAAAACACTTCAACAGTCACTGAGGGCATCTACCAGACACTCGGCAATGAAATTTGGATCTGTTTGTCAGAAGTGCAATTCTCACGTCCCGCAAGAGTATTAATGAAAAACACTTTCCTCGCTAACCAATCCAGGGTTGGGTTGGACGAGAGCAGAGCGCAGTGAAGCAAGCCAGCAGTGGGACATCATGCGGGTGACGAGACGGTGTGACCTCTCATTTTATACTTTAATAAAGTCGCACCCAGGTGGCCTCAAGGCCTTACTGTTGTCTGGGGCTCTTGAGCACTAAACAGTAGTCGACTCGACACTTCCTCCCCCCTTTTCCCCTTTCAGTCTACACAAACACGTTCGCATTGTTTCTTTTTCTCCACGGCGGTCCACAAGTCTGCTACCGAGATGAAGCCCCTCCTTGATCTTTGCTGGCGAAACCTATTCCATTGCCTCACCGATCGACTTTCAGACCTCTCTCTAACGGCCATTGTGCAACGACTCATGTGAAGAAACTCTCAGAGCTACGAGCAGCGACATGCGATCTCTGCTCCGGCTGTCAGGTCGCTCTGTGGTTACAGGTTTTGAGAAACTTGAGGCCAGATGACTTGCTCCTCTGGTAGCCGAGGACACAAGGCGTCATGCAACGTTGGCCTGTTTGGCAACATTATTACGATTTTACAATCAAAACTCAAAGCGAGACAATTGGTTCAAATAAAATGGGCTGAGTGCTTGGGCATTTTTTTTTTTTTTTGTGGTTGTTGGGTTTCTTTTTTTGTTTATTTTTGTTTTGTTGTGTTTTTTTTTTTTTTTTTGTCATTTGCAAAGCGTAGCAACAATTAGCTTAAATCTGTGCGGTTGACAGACTGGAGCTAAAGTTGCCCCAGGCAGGTCATTTTTCAACTTGATACACTGATCCAAATACAAACACAGAGTGAGGCCCGAGACTCCGTTGTGCAAATGATCTGGGTGTAATACTTTCATAACTTCCTGCACAAAAGGAACCCTGTGGCAAGTCTCTCAACAGGCAGGCCGGTCAGAAAAACATTCGGGTTATCAGAATTTCTCGAGGCCATTTCTTTAATTAGCTTTCATAATTTGAGTCGTGATAATGTCGCGGGATTGACGAATGGAGTCTTGAAAGGACAGCGGAAAGTTAAATAAAGTCCTTTTTCGGGAGTCGGCGATGGTCTGAAAATAAACATCTCCGCTGACAGATGAAAAGATTCTTCTGACTGTGTGCTGAAGCAGAAAGCGCACAAAACCAACACACCCACACACCTGTCAAATCGTGCCCATTATCAGAGAAAGCAACTGCTATTTACTAACTAGACTTTTCTTTTTTTTCTTCTTCTTCTTCTTCTTCTTCTTTTTTTTTCTTGAACCCAAAATGACGACGCATGCTTTAACAGTTCTCTTCTTTTGATTTGGATCTCTTAAATCTCCCTCGTTTGCCAGAGCGCCTTTCATCATAAGATAAAAGCCGTACTCCAATCGTAATAATTATCGCACTAGGATGCTGGGAAGATGCAACGTGGCTTGCCACCAACTTTTCTGACACATACCTATTTCTCCGGTGGGTAGCAGGTGCTGAGTGAGGATGTCTACTGAGAGCCTTTCTAACTGACAGCTGGCGGGAGGAGACACAAACAGCTGCAGCTGAGCATTGGTGGAAAAAAAAAAAAAAAAAAAAAAAAACGTGAGGGAAAGAGTGAGAGAAAAGAGAATACAAACAGCTCCAATACCCCCAGGGTTGTCAACACCAATCCCCCCAACCCGCAACGCTTTTAACCAGGCAAACAGAGGAAAAACTGTTTCCGTCACCAAACTCCCAGTCAGTCTTCTGGTAGGTCTGGGAGCCAGCACTGGAATGCAGAAGAACGGCAGCACTGATACGCAACAGTTGAGCAAAAATCGACCAACTAATACTGTTTGAACCGCTCGATTTGTTACTGTGACACTGCTCGTACCAGTTAACAGAAGTGCAGGGTCGTATTCAAGACTCGACTTAATAAAGAATGAGACAAAGGGCTTGTTTTTTTTCATTTAGAGGTAGCTTGCATCAAAATACCCAAGATCAGCTTTAGTGTTTTGTTTGGCTCGGCCAAGGTTATTGGAGGCTCGTTCCAAATTTCCTGAGGGGGACCTGTGTGAAAAATGACTCCGCATAGATGAATCGTTCGGCCTCGATCAAAAGCGGAATCGGTGGCGAAGACAAAAGAAGCCGACGTGGGGCGAACGACGGAGAGCCTGAGATGTGGCGAGACGGCGCCTGTGATAGGCAGCGCAGGTGGGCCTTGACAAGTTACCTGAGTACCGGAGTTGCACGCGGCGCTACCGTGCTCGCAACAGACGTGGATTTCCCAGGCCGGCCCGGCTGCAGGAGGCGCCCTTAATAGGTGAGATCGTTTGCAACACGTGTGAGTGCGCCCTGTGAGAGCTGGCATGAAACAGCAGAACGCGGAACGTAGCCGGAGAAAGCGTCAAAGCCGCAGCCACATGCATAAGCGGTCGCAGATGAATAAGTAACTTATCATTTTTATAGCCTGCACTCGCCAGCCATTAATGGGGCCATATGAGCACAACCTTGAGATGAAATGCCTGCCATGTTTAATCATATTCCGTAATAAATTGCCTTTAACAATTGAAATGAAATGGATGCGCGGTGCACTCAGTTAATTGTGGACGCGCGTTGTATAGATACGGAGACGCAGGCCGGCGCTCTCGTCAGTACGTTTTCCCTAATAGACAATCGTGGGCAGGGAAATCTCACGTGGCTTCCAGGGGTTTTGCATGGAGATCAATTTGTCCTGCAAGTCGTGGATCAGAGAAGTTCTTCAAGCTTTGTCTAATCTAAACAGCCATCCTTCAATATAACTGCAACAGCAGAAAAGGGTGGGTTTAGAGGTTGTGCTCCCATTGGCAAAACAAAGGCAGGAAATCCCACATATATTTGTTCTCTCTCTCTCTCTCTCTTTCTCTCTCTCTCTCTCCCTCTTTTTCTTTGTCTCTCTCCGTACCTTCAACAAATAGTGCCTGAAGCTGGCAGCCACCTGCAACGTATTTTCTTTCTCCCCTCGACATTAAAGTCCTTCACAGAACTCAAAATTTAATAAATCACCCCCGAGTCGGACAGAGTTTATCTCCTGGGGTCTGCTCTGACTTGGGAGGAGCCAGCGGACAGACAAAGCCGCCGCCGATAAGACGCGGAATGAACTCCAGTTCGAAGTTCGGAGGGGACGTGTCCCCCGAAGGCCTTTTTCCTTTCTTTTTTCCCCGCCGCCAGATATTCTTTCGCCTCGACGGCCATTTAACCTCATTTGCATCCTCGCTGTCGCCACGTCGCTCCTGTGCAGATACCGTTATGTTCAAGAGCTTTCATTAAGACCTAAAGTTGACATCCTTTTTCCCGGGATGTGGCGGCATAAATCACAGCCGTGGCGCCCGCACATCTTGATCAAAGATCTGGCGCTATCAGGCCATGTTTCCTTTCACATAGCAGACAGGTCGGACACCGCTCATCACTTACGGTAAAAGAGAGTTATGTACGTGCATTTTATCTTCCTCATGCCTCCATGTTATCTGCTCGCCGCATGCTAAATAACTCCCATTATTTACATTGACAAGAGAACTATATGGAGCCGATTCCCACCACATAGACCCGCTTCCCGTGTGCTTGCGCGATTCGCGCCCAAGAGCGCTTGCTCGGGTGAAATATTCCTTTTTACCTGCGCGGGCAATACTTATCGCGTCCTGCTTTGCATGACGCTCGACCACTTTTCGTGGAGCCATATTTTATATGTGCGTGACGAAGTTGCAAATAAAGAGGCCGGGATTCTGAGTGACGGCAGCGGTGACCTGCGTGTATGTTTGAACAGCTTAATAAGCTCTTAGCTGTGTCTTTTATTAATAACACCCCGAGCGAGCGGTGGGAACGGGTTGACCCGGGGTCTGCGCCTAATCTTTCCTGATTCGGCCCGCTCCGAAGGCCGCTCTCGCTATCTGTTTCTCCCGCCGATGTCTTCCTGCTGCGCCAGCGCTGTCAGCACACTGGCCTTTCTGTGGCTCAGCCGCTATCTCTGTCTGGGGCGCGCTGAAAGAACCTGTCATACCCTGACATTCCTATTGGCTTGACCCTGACCCTGCACCTTTAATTATCCCGCCGTACATCTCCTCCCATGGCCAAAAAAAACAGCAACGTGCATCAAAGCAGGCCGAAAGTAGATTTAATTCTTCTGTTATGGCGATCTGAAACACTCCGGCGCTATCTGGAGCTTTGAGAATAGCAAGTGCCACAGATGTTTCTTTATCAAGAACAAATTACATAACGCCTCCGTGTTTAAGAGGTCTTTTCGGCGGACAAAGGAGAAACGCGATGCTCTGACGCGCGATTGATAACAAAGGCGCGGCGGATATAAATATAGTGTATTGTTCACCTTGGGTTCCTGATTTCCTTCAATTAAACATCCCTGTGACTAACAGCACCACGGAGGCCTGTTTGATCCGCGTAATCAGATCTGCAGAACGGCTATTGTCTCACATTCCTTTTCTGACATTTGAAAGGTCAAGAGTGAGGGGACATTCGATAACTGCGAACCCCCTTCGCACCATTTTTTACAACCCTTAATCTCCCTTTGCAGAATTGCTAACACATAACAGTTAATCTCTGGCTGAACGGCGAGAGCGGAAGTTATATTGCCGTTTGAGGAAACGGCTCGATTTCTTTACTCCACTATAAAGGTAAATCTCTGAGAACTTGAGTGAAGAGAAAATGAGGAAAGATATTGTGTGCGCGCGCGCTGGACACAGACAAGAGGCCGTTTATTTCAAATAAAAAGCTTTCGTGCCCGCACTTTAGTTATAATAACCATGGCAAATGGGGGGAAATGTTCTTGTTTCAAAAGTCTTTATTTCTGAGCGCACCACTCCGCTTGAGTTTTCTCCCCACGTTTTATACAGCCGACAAAAAAATGTGCCCACTGACTGCCGTGACGGTGGACGACGCTTGACGGTGTGTAAACTGACGGGTGCAAACTGCACACTGTACATAGTTTACGACAGATAACACATTGTGCATTTGTCGATCACTTATCGAAGAAAAAAAAAGATTTCCCAAGAAGTAAGTCATTGGCGACTGAATAATAATAATAATAATATTTCGTCTGGCGCCTTCTGCTGAGTTAAACCTGAGTTAATATGGCTGCTCTGAGTTAATATGACTGCATGTACAAGAATATTTATTATTTAATATGTGTTTTTTAGAAAAATGAGCTAATATATACAGGAGATATATATATATGTATATAATTTTATAGTGTCATATAATCATAATTTATTGTTTAGCATATTAAATGTTTTTTTAATAAATGTAATAATAAATAAATAAATAAATACGTGTGCATGCATGTGTATGTATGTAAGCATGTATGTATGTATAATATTTCATTATACATAATAATATACATACTAGGCCTCATCACGCGACAGAGGCGCAGGCCGTAACTGAAAAAAAAAAAAAAAAGACAATATTATCGATAATACTCTATCATTTTAATTGCTTTTTACCGGTGAGGCCCGACTTCCTTTAAAGCGTTTTCCGTTACACAAATGTCATGGATCGCCGCCCGCCCGAGACGTGCTCTTTTTAAGGGTTAAACTCCACGTCTGGAAAGGAAAAAAAAGCACAACTGAAACAGAACGCTGTATTTATTTCCCAGTAGTTATAACACGTCCCCCCCCCGCCTTCTTTTCCTTGTCAGGATAGTGCTTCAAAGAACTCAGCCGACAGCACTGTTATCTGTGTAAAACACAATGTCTGACACAATACACAAAGCCTGGCATTCAGTTCCTGCCTCTCTCTGTGACAGTGCTCTCCTTTAAATACATCTTATTTCTTTTAACGGCAACCTTGGGAGAGCCGCCGCGCTCTAAAGCGCCAACACTTAACACCTTGTAGTCGGAGGAAACGTTTCTGATCTGCTCGTGTCGTTTAATCATCCGTATTCTACCGAGCTGTGCAGAAACAATTTTGCAGGATATTAACTTCCAACTAAACCCTGCTTGTGTCATTTGTGGTTCCACTCAACCAGTGGTCCCACGGGGGAACGCACCCTCCTTACAGCTGTAATGAGCTTCACGACGACGAATAAAACCGCTTAATGGAAAGGTAGAGAACAGAGAGGAAAAAAGGAAAAAAAATACATGCATGAATCAGGAAATATTAGCCGTTTGCTGAACAGCTACATGGTTAAGCGGACGAAACTAGCCATGCTATGAATAGCTCCTTGTGGTGTGAAAGTCTAGCCGAATAGTTAATATGCCATCTCACCTCCGAGACAAGTGCAGACTTCAGTGTTTGCCTTTAGGGAGACACTTTGTCAAATAGCACGGAAAACAACTTTCGAGAGGAAAATTGAATGCCAGGAGTTTTAAAGGGACGTGCTATCCATGGGGATGTCGCACAATTAGGCTAATACTAAATTATCTGAGGTAGAAACCCCCCCCCATACACACACACACACACATATGTAAACAGGAAACTAACTCTTTCAAAGCTAAAGGAAAGGAAAAAAAAAAGCCGAGTGTCTCCTGGCAAAAGCGTCCTCATGCCTCGCTTACGGTCTGCAGAATACAAAGGAAGGCGATGCCGTCCCATGAAAACCATTTTTGTTCCATTGCAAAGCTTGAGAGAGAGAGAGAGAGAGAGTGAGAGAGAGGGAAAAAAAAAAACTAGGTCATCCTCTCATAATTGTCAATCATGCAATAAATCTCTCTGTGCCACAAATGAATGCTGCACTGGGAATGAAACAAAGCTTATTGGCATGCGATGTCAGCTCGACTTAATTCATTCTCCTATTCAGAAAAGCCTATTCACATGTGAAGTTTATAGATGTCACAGTGTCTGCTCTGGAGCCACAGAGGGATAATACATATAGACAGATGTATTATGCTGGAAAACTTTTATCAGCAGAATGCTTGGGAGCCCGAACAGAGCGCAGGGACCGCGTTGGACTTTACGTAACAGGACGCATTTAGAAGTAGAACGCGTGATGTGCTGCGATGGCAGTCAGCAAAGGTGACTGGCATAAACCTGATGTTAGGCGTTTGAATGGGTTTTATGAGGCACCGCCTATAAGCGGGTCTTTTTAACCGGATAAACGGAGCCGAATAAAACTGACGCGGGATCGAGAAGCGACGGGTTGATTAAAACTTGGCTTATCGTCAGGGAGGAGGAAAAAAGACCACGGTGCAGCTGTGAAACACGAGACGGTGAGCCGCTAGACCTGTGTAATAGTCTACGCCGTCTTCCTGACAAACAAAGGCCATAAAAGCGGACGACGAGCATGTGTGTGTGTGTGTGTGTGTGTGTGTGCGTGTGCCGCGGTCGCCACTGCCTCGCATCCTTTCCGCATCCCCCAGCCAGGTGTCATCGGTTTACACATATCTGATGGGACAGAAAGGGGGCGCGGTGGTCCACTTCCAGCAGACGAATTCGGTGTCATGTCTCTCCGGAGCAAACTGTCAGTCTTTACGGGGAGAGTAATAATAGCTGGGCACTGTGGCTCACCGTGGCAGGGGCGATATTTTAAAAGAAGCCTCGGCGAAACAGTGACATTTGAGTCTGGAGGAGAGAAACTCAAGCCAAGCATCATTGGGAAAAAAAAAAAAAAAACACACTGGAGTTATTATAATGGTGCGCTCTCGCTCTCTCGGAGGGCTCGGGGAGCAAGCAACGTGAGAGGCTCTGGATAGTGGGCTGAAGGAAAAGACGGTGGCTTTTGTTTGATACGGAAATACAGTGTCGGTTCCTAATGCACTCGGGCAAACTCGAGCAGGGTGGAGGATTGGACTTGAGAGCGTGTCAATGGGATTTTTCACTTTATCCCAATTGCGCGCCGGAGATTCTCCGTGCGCCTTTGTAAACGGTCAGGAGATATTCGGCCCCCCTTCGCAGTTTGTCCGGGCGTACATACATATACGGGACACTGATTCAGGCCGGCCTTCGGTGAGCGCCGCGTTGCGGAAACGCGTCAGGGTTTTTACGCCGCGTGCTCGAGTACAAAGGTTGCGGGACGGAAAAATATTTGCCGAGAAAAAAAGAGGGGAGAAAAATTTCTCGGGCAAACTCAATCGAAAGGAGTCCTAGTTAATTCTCGAGTAATGGAAGACTGCGGAAAAGCGAGTTAATATTGTTGGAAACCCTGCAGCGCTTCAACAGGGAGACGGAACCGAGAAGGGAGAAAAGCGCCCTAGCGGGATGGATGCTACAGCCAAGTGCTTAGCATTTTTATCTAATCAGCAACCATTTGTGTTTCACCTTGAACGTGTCTTATTCAAGAAGCAAAACGCATAGCTAACAACTCCTGCGCGCGACATATGGGATGCTTAGTGGCAATAAAAAAACAATATTTGTGTTTTGTTATGATTATTATGATTCAATTTAGGCAAATTGACTTTACGCGCTGCTGTGTGGTCTGTGAGGAGTTCAGCGAGCGAGCGAGCGAGGGGCCTGGAGTCTCGCGTTCGTTCGTCAGAGGCCTGTCTGCGAGCAGATGCTTTGAACGGTGATAGAATTCCATTCTGGTCTCGAGTGTCATTAGCCGTGAGCCATTCGCCTTGCCAGGTAAAGATTAGATAACAATCACAACTTTATGAGATGCTCCTGGAGGTGTTGGAGCAGGCTTTTGTACTGGGCCCAGCAACACTGACAGAAGTGGTATTTCGGTGTAATTTCCCTCTTCTTTTACAGTTCGATTATGAGGCGAAGTGGGAATTATTCAGTTGCGCTGACGGTTTTCGGCGTACTTGAGAACGAGGGAAACTAAATTTATCAGCTGTGATGAATAAATCTCCGACGATGATGCTGTCGGCTGAACTTTGGAGAGACGGGCCTAAAAAGCGCGCCCATCCCATAATCGAAGGGCCACCAGGTTTTCTTTTTTTTTCCTTCTTTTCTTCAAAAGGTTTCAGAAGGGTCCTTTAGAGCCGCATATTTCATGCTTTGAGGAGGCCTTGAAAGTGAATTCGTCGAGCACTTATTTCTTTTGTCCTCAGAAAAATGGCGCGAGCACTCCAGAGCCTGTTGTTTTCTTTAATGGAGTCATGGCGCTCTCATTGCCCTGTAAAGTGGAGCCTGTTCTGACCTAAATGAAAACAGCCTGCAGAGCTAAATAATCACCTGTCCTCCAGGCTGGCACCGCCAAAGCTGCTGACGCCGTTCACCGTGCCGAGCCACCGCCACGGCCTTCGCGCTCAAACCCAAACACGAGACTCGCAAATAAATATCCGTCCAGACGTTTCACCTCACAGAAAACAACGGCACCGACGGGCTCTGTCACGGCTCCTGCGGTCGCGCCGAAACGCCGACGTGCCGCTCTCCAAGAGCCGACCAGACAAGCCAAGCCGGAAGACGTTTCTCGAATCCCGTCTGAGATCGATTCCCACAAGCATTCTCCTTCTTCTTCTTCTTCTTCTTCATCGTCGTCTTTTTTTTTTTCTCCCTCTGCTGTCATCTCCAATGTGAAAATGAGCTAGGGAAAATTAACTCCTGCTCCAGCTCCGCTGAATTACACGGTGGGGGGAGAAAAAAAAGAAAAGAAGGAGCACTTTTTAAGGATTCCAGCCTTGTCATTTTCAATTTTCTGCTCTTTGGACATGCGTGTATTCAGATTCAAGAACATCTACTCGGCATATCAATCCTAATTAGACAATCTGGGTCCACGAAGGATAGGAGCGGGGGTTATTTGCATAATTTAATCATAAATACTCAGCGATACATATTTCCAAATGCATTTGTACAATTATCTTTTCATCCTTGGGGCAAAAGTATTAATATGATTAGGCAATAATTCTTAAAAAAAAAAAAAAAAAAAAAGAGCA
>JAQMCW010000034.1:7124199-7136280 GCA_030068335.1 Chrysichthys cranchii
ATTTTTGTGTGTGTGTGTGTGTGTGTGTGTGTGTGTGTGTGTGTGTGTGTGTAATGTTTGTTTTGTTCAAGTATTGTTACGTTGAGCACTACTAGATACCGTTAAACTATAAATAGATATATTAAAAATAGGACATTTTAGTCAGAATATTCTACCAAAAAATAATTGGAATGTATATTTCTTTTATCAGACAAAAATTACAAATCTGCTACATCGAATTGTAAAAATAAATAAATAAATAAATAAAAGAAGAAGGAAAAAAAAGGTAACTAGCCTCTGGCACGAAGCACCTACAGTTCAACGTCCAGAGTCTTCTTCATCCCCTTACTGTCCCCTCACTGCACCACCGAGGCTAATTTAACAAGGGTAAATTAACAGTGCAAAAAGTGCTTACCCAAACCTTTCCATGTTATTTACTTGGAATTGATTTTAACACTTAAACAGAATCCTAAGTAAGGGCTTATGCAGGCCAAGCCACCAGTATCTCACCATCACATAGGCGTACATATGGGAATATCTATCCGAGTGGCTTAAAACAAGGGCCAGCGCGTGCACCGACACCACACCCCAATTTACTGTTTATTTTCACTCAGCAAATATACTCAACCACATCTTTATGAGTGATTAACTATGTTGTTCTTCTCAGTCCTTAAGAGAAGTCGGTGCTGTGATTCGCAGCTTCGCATTAATCTAGGCTTTGTTAAGAGGCTGCCATCTGGACGTGTGTTTCTGCCGATGAATATGATTTAGTGTTGATTCATATATGTTCCCGGAAGAGAGCGTATGGATTTCAGACTTAAATGGCATAAACAAATGTGGAGTGTAGAGCAAATGAAGATCTCTCATGTCTGAGCTCCATTATAACCCCCTTTCCTCCAACTGCACATGCTAATTATTTCTACAAACACAAGCCTGGAGATTTAAAGTCATCATCCTGACCGAGCTTTTAAACAGATAAAAGATTGATATGTAAGGATTCAGAGTGGGGTTTTTTTTCTTTTCTTTTTTTATTTGGGGGGCGGGGGGGTGTATCTAAAATAACATAAGCTTATGGATATTTTATCCACGCTGGTGCATTATGGTGCTGCTGCTGCTGCTGATGCACTCATTAATAGAAAATTCAGTACTGAAATATGTTTAAATATAAAAATGTCAATGCTGAAAGTTCTCAGAAGGAGACTGCTGCATCGTACAACAGTGACCTCTGCAGGGATTTAACATAACGAGGTACAGAGTTTCAGGCTGAGCAATAAACATGCAAGAAACTTTAACTGAAGTTCACTCATTTCACTTATTTGAGATATATATATATATATATATATATGCCGGGGGTGGGGGGATGAACCATTGTCAGTATGTACTTTCTTCCCTTTGCCTGTTTGTCGGAAACATATCGAAGATCTTATGAAAATGAAAAATCATTTGTACAGTTCTGGAATGCAACTTGTCCCTCAACGCAATGCCAAGGAAACATCCAGGTTTAATAGGGGATACCTGAACACGAGTGCCAAGACTTTTCTTTCTGTCTCTCTGTATGATTCACAAGCTTGAGAGAGAGGGGGGGAAAAAAAGGCTTTCATGGATGGAAAGGTTGGAATGAAAGTGTGCCAGACCACATGAGACAGAGCCAAGTTCAGGATCAATCAAGAGGAATGAATGATGGAAAGATAAGGAACAAACTAAAAGAATAGACCAAACAGGAAAAGCAAGCAAGGAGCAAACGGGGGGAGGCGTCTCCTGGAAAAGCAGAGCGTGTGGTGGATACTCATGTTGCAGGACTCGGCCTGTTTTTCCTTTTTCTTTTTTTTTTTCTTTCTTTCTCTGTTTTTCTGCACAAGTTCATCAGGAGTTTCAAATGAGATGTGTATAATGTCACGACTTCAAACCCCAACAACCTTTTCAAAAAACAAAAAAAAAAACCCAGACACATTAATCAGAGTCTCACTTAAATTAAAGTTGGATTTTGCTGCACTGGGTTCTTGCCTGCATAGAACAGAAAAAAAGCATGCGATGCCCTTTCCCCCACCACAGCCGGGTTTTCATTAATGTATTCAAATTCACTTCAGCAGCATAAAATCCTCCCGAGAGGCAGCATTGTCCTGTCGGCTGTCCCCTGGGTTTCCCATCACATTGTTGCGTCTCTTCACCCACGCCATCCAGCACGCCGATGATCCAGTTGCACGCACTTCCTCGAAGCACTCACTCACTCACCATTTGAGGAATATTAATTAAAAATGCTTTTAAACCCACTGCTGGTTGTGTCCATTCTCAAAGACTTTGCAAATGATCCCTTTTCTAGTGGGGCCTGAACTAACCCGGCTGAATAGCTTTTCACTGATTTTTACCCTTCAAATAATAAACATGCGCCATAGCATTATGTCTCTGGATAAAGGCCTACGCACATTCGCTTGTGCTGTTTCTTCCTGTGAATTTGTCATTAGGCCACGACGTTAACCGATCCTTTAACCAATGGATGAGCCACATTTGTGCGCTTACACGTGTCTGAATAGCAAGCTTTCGAAATGACTCAGTTTGAAATGCTTCAAAAGGCACAGGGTCTGCTCTGGTGCTCTTGGAAGTGGAGTCTGCGGTGCATAAAGGAAACATAAGGCCAACTGTCTACCACTGAACCTTTGCCTAATAAGATCCAAAGCCCAAGGCATACAGGCAAGCAAAAGTGTGGTATGTACTGTAATGTACTTGGCAACGAGCAAATTAATACAGAAAACAGAGCCCGAGAGCGGACAGTCAGTGAATTAGGTCCTTTTTTTTTTTTTTTTTTAAACTGGTTTAGTAAATCAATCTGGCTGTATTGTTCATTATTTCGACGTGATCTCTGATTCAACAGGAAACGGCTCCGGCGTCCGAGACAGCTAAACATTAAAACCTTTCTTGTAATGCTTTAGGACGATCCTATTATTTACCGACGTCGGTCTCGGCATTGCCACTGAACAAAAAGCACCATTGTCTCTGTGTTTGCCTGTGTGCATATCACCTTGCATTATATTTATCCAGCAGCGTGATGCAAATAAGCTCAATAGCGTTGTTTTTTTCCCATACAAAACTCTCCCTGAGGATTTCAGACTTGGAGCATGGGCTCATTTTGCTCCATCCACTCAGCAGTGGAGTTCTCAGCTCTCTGATCTTCTCTAGACAAAATGAGACACAACAGCTCAAACAGAGGGAGCCTGGCACACACTATTCCCTCTGCTACTTGAATAGATAATGCTTCTCTTTACTTTCTTTATTCCTTCAAAAAGAATGCATCAGAGGCCAAATATTAATTCTCCGTGTCACCCGGCGAAGCAGGGGGAGCACGACGCGCTTGGCATACCAGGCTGTGTTTTACCATGATTAAGGCTCACATAAAGGCTTCCTCCTGGAGCTTTGAACTTTGCCATGGATTTTTTTTTCTTTCCTTTTGCGCATATTCAACTTATTCCCCTTCGCTGCTGCAGGCTGATCCAGGAAAAAAAAACAAACGACAAAAAAAAAAAAAATAATAAAAATCAACATTTATAGAAACATTACGTGTGAGGACAATGAAATTGTTGCTGCATAAGCAGCAAGGGCTTATCTATATGCGACGGCATGCGTGTTGTCCAGCCGTCGCGTGTCCTCTGCACCCATGAATCTCCTTTAAAGAAATGCCGATAGTTGTGATTGCCTAATGTCCAATCCCCCAGTGCCATAAAGATGCGTGTGGAAAGAATCACATAAAGTAGTGACATTGACAGAGGAACTGCTGACTCGCATCAGTGTTTGTCTTTTGATGTGAGGGATCAAATCAATGTACACGCTCTCACAAACCATGCTGTGTGTGTGTGTGTGTGTTGTGGAAGTTGGGGGGTGTAGAGATTAGTATTCCGCAGCTTCCAGTGCTTGCTTGCCCCACATCATTAGCATTAACGTCTGCCTCTCCAAATAATCAGAGATTACCGATACAGGTTTTGTGCAGAGCTGGAAGGAAAGTTCCCCATCTCTACCATCTTCATTATTAAGTAGGAGCAAGGGAAATACACAGGCATTAGCAGGTGAGGCCAAAAATAAACAAACAAATAAATAAATAAATGAAAGAAATATTAAGTGCTTCAAAAAGGGGGGAAATGGCAGCATGAAACTGCTTTTCCAATGATCAGGCACAGAGACCAATAGTGAAGCAGAAAATGCTAACTGTGTCATCAGTGCCAAGAGTTAAGAGGGTTTTAGAAGTCTGGTTTGGAGACCAAAGAGAAAACAAGATGAGTCGGGAGCCCTGATGGATGGCATTTGAAAGAAACACGTACTGTAAACAGTAGCTATATTTACTCAAACCAACCAGTGGACCTGCACCTGCATGTTAGAGAAAATATGACCTGCAGCAGAAAGTAAAAGAAAAAAAGCCCCAAAACAAAACAAACAAACAGTGAATTTGTCGTGTTTTACATCAGTTCTGCAGAAAATATGCACTGTCCCATGCAAAAGTATTAGATACCCTCTTTTGGCTTAAATGTTTTTGCGAAGGCTTCTGTATTAGTCAGTGAAGTAAATAAAAAAAACTTTTTAAACATTACTTTTCCAGCAGAAATCGCAATGTTACAGGAACACGTTTGTGTGTTAGTATAAAGGATGATAAAACGTAATTCCAATAAATAAATAAATAAATAAATAAATTTTAAAAAATGTAGCGTTCAAAGTTTCCAGAAGAACCGTGAGTGATTCTCCAAGATCCTTAAAAAAAAAAAAAAAAAAAAAACTTTCCAGCCAACGTTCTCATAAAATTGACTTTAAGAATACGGTGTACATTTACACCAAATAATGACTCTGTTTAGTTCAGTACAGTTTACTGCTCTTTATAGTAGTCTTTTTTATGTAGTAAATAAATTCAAAATAAATAATAAAAAAAGAAAGAAAGAAAGAAACAAAAAAAGAAAGAAAGAAATAAGGGTGGGGCGGCACGGTGGTGTGGTGGTTAGCGCTAATGCCTCACAGCAAGAAGGTCCTGGGGTCGATCCCTGGGGTTGACCTGGGCACCTTTCTGTGTGGAGTTTGTATGTTCTCCCTGTGTCCGTGTGGGTTTCCTCTGGGTACTCTGGTTTCCTCCCACATTCCAAAGACATGCACAGAGGGGATTAGGCTGATTGGCTACTCTAAATTGCCCGTAGACATGAACATGAGTGTCAATGGTTTCTGTGTGTCGCCCTGCGGTGGATTGGTGACCTGCCCCGGGTGTAACCCCACCTCTCACCCAAAGTCAGCTGGGATTGGCTCCAGCTTCCCCCTGCGACCCTGAACAGGATTAAGCAGGAGAAGACGAGGACGAATAAATAATGGCCAGAAATTCCAATACAGTCAAATAACGTCAAACCCCTCAAATGCTTTCTGCTTCGTAACTGTGCTATCATTGTTCTGTTTCAGTTTCCAGTACGAGAAAAGACGCAAGTCACCACCGTCGTACCAGTCCAGCCAAATTCATACACGTTGCCCTGCGGCGTTCCTGACTGCCACTGTTATCTTAGCAATATTCCTTATCAATGCAAGCTACTTTTCCAAAGTGACTCCGTCCAACTCTACAAACAGCGCATACCTGTTCTGTTTTCTTTGTCGCAATCAATATTTTCATCACTTATTTGTTTCATTATTTCGGGATTCAGTAATTTGTTTGTTCAGTCACTCATTTTGGCAATTTCTTATGCACATGTTTGTCTGCCTATTATCTTCCACACTGGTGGCTTGCGTTCGGAAAGGCATATCATTAAAATACCACTGGAATAATAATAAACGGACCAACGGAAAGGTTTGTAAAGAGAAAAAAGAGAAGGAAATGGACGTTGTCAAAATGGGAATCTCTGCAAAGGCACACAAATATAAAGTCCAAATAGCATTTGGGTCTATAATGTACAGGATATAGGATGATAAAATGCTAACTCCGGATGTGACTCGAGCAGGAGTGGAAAAAAAAAAAAGAGAGCACAAGTGGCATGATTGACAACAAAGTTCAGTGTTTTCCTACAATATATGGATTCGCACCATGGTTTCCCTGAAACTTCACGCTAATGATCAAACCTGAAGGATGGATCTCCTGAGTGTAAGTTATGAGGATGAGATGAACAGAGAAAAAATTGCTTTGCTGCCCAGCTTTGAACACTTTTACCCTTTTTTTTTTTTTTTTTTAACACTGTAGTAAGCTTTGTTTTTTAATTGGCTGAAATTAATCTTAGGGATGTAGATGCCTGATTTGCATTCATTAAATCCCAACCAAAGAAGTCATGCCTAATTCCAATCAAATTTGCTTAATTATGCATGGCAAGACATTCCCAAATGAGTACGGAATTTTTGTTTGCTTTTACCCCGCAACCCCCCCCCCCCCCACCCGGTTGTTGTTTCCTATAGCAAAGAAAATGTAATGAAGCTGTCTTTTTGCGTTGCGTTAAATGCTGAGGAGCCAAACACGAGCACCTTGAGCCTTTGCTGAAAACAATATTATGGCTAAAGTAATTATAGGAATCTGCATTTTTCATTGTTAATTGTGGATGTCAGCGTCATTAATTTTAATTTACAGCAGGCAATAAAATTAAGAATACTTTGTGCTGATGTTTTAAATCACGCCGGTGAGGAAGATGCATTATGCAACTTAAATTTCAAGAAGATATTGATTGGAGCAGATAGCCTTTTCTATGAATCTTAAATAGGCAGGTGGAGCGATAAAGCTTAAGACATCACTTTTACTTGCTATCAGCGTGCCAGAGGGAAAGAAACAGGCAGCCAGCCACCGTTTCACTGTCCCACCAATAAAGGAAAGATTAACAGGAAAAATAATTGCACTGCAAAATGCAGTGGTTTTACTGAAACAAGCATATTACCGCGATTATTTATGCTTTAAGCTTTAGTTACTATCAGTGATAAAATATGATTTATGCATACATCTGGTAGAATGGCGCATAAGAAGCATAAAAAGAGTCGGACATTGCTGTTATCAACACACCGAATAAATCCAGCTCGTACCCGGAGTATTTTCACAACACAGATTGCGCCGATGTGTCGGCTCCAAACAAAGACATTTCCCTGGAAAAAAAAAACAAGAAGAAGAAAAAAAAAGCAAATTATACCTGCATAATGTGTTTTCTAAGGAAAAAAAACGCCCTGATGTATGAAATTCTTAAAAAAAAAAAAAAATAATAATAATAATAAATTCCAAAACATTCCATCGTTACCTCCCTCTTACTCGCGATTTATTTTAAGTTTACGACTCCTCCGCTTTCGACAGTGGTAATTTACAACGGCAGAAACTCTTTGTGCGATATCGCGGCCTGCTCATATTTACTGTAGTCAACCAGCCCACATATCAAGCAATCTGTTTTTCTTTTCCTAAAGAAATATGTGTGCCATGGCTTCTTAACCTGAAGTGATTTAGCTTGTCTCTATTGTGCAGAAGGACAACACAATGTGCTCGCACCACCACATGTGATTAATAGCCCCTTCTCTCCTTTGGTGTACAGGATACATCCAGCTGTAAGGAGCGTTAGCACATTGTACTTTGAAAACAAAGGAAGAATAAAATGGATCTTTCCGGAAACAAAAATCAATGAATAGCTATTTCCTGTTCCATGCATGTTAGTCTGCCTGACCTGCTCTGATCCTTGAACCTTTTCATGTCTTTCGCATTTTAAGACTGGCCTCAGAAGTTCTCGGCGATCAGTCCAGTCCATGCGTTCTCTTGGTTTCTCCTGATTTCTATATTATGCCTCATCGCATCATGATAATTCCCTTTGGTCCTGCACCAGAGAGCTATAAATGTTCAAAGGTGCGTAAAAGGATAAAATGGTGCTGTGGTACGGCGTAGACCACAAGACCATTGCTTAATTCGATGCAAAGATATCGGGAGTGAGAGACGTTCCTACAAAACAACACTAAAAAAGAGCGTATTCCCTGGAGATGAAACAGACGTCGTACCCAGGCACAGCGGTAATTGCCATGTTTATGGTCTCACTAGTTTGATTTACATCCGAAAAGACTTGTCTCTACCAGTTATGCGTACAAGACTATAATTTCTTGGAGGTGATTGTGTTGCCATCACAAAAGCGTCTCCATTCAATTGTTCTGTTCTGAAGTTGGAGGTCTGCCCACTGCCTTTCTTTTTTTTTCTTTTTCTTTTTTTTTATTACTCAAGCAACTCCGTCTATCAGCTCCACTTTTGTCTTCCTGCTTTTTTCCTGTCAGACACTAAGACAAGTCATTCGCGCTGTAACAATGTGGGTGATTTCATTTGACTTATCACACACGCTAACTGTTAAACCAGCTGCCCTGACTTTGATCCAGCACACTTCCTGAACCGGCTCGACTGAACACACAGTAAACAGGCTGAGAGGATGCTGTCGTTGACACACGCTACAAAAAGCCTTTCCATACGCCTTTCCTTAGCCTCGTCTCTGTCCGCGCTTTGGAATTGTTCCAGGTGCAGTGTTAGCGATCGCTAACGATAAGACCCCAGTACCGATACCCTGGCGTAGTCCTTAACGCCGTACGACCAGTTGGACGGGAAACGGCACTAGAACGTGTGGCATTACCATAAACCTCCGGGATAGCCAAGGAAATCTGCCCCCTTCGCAACTAAGCAGGGCCTTTTGTTCGGTCCCCTGTCCGTAAATCTCACTGTATAGCGAACGCACGGGCATTACCATCACAGTAATGTGAATGAGTGAAAACAAGTCCCAGGCTCCTGAGGGAGTATCGTCTCCATTAACCATTCTTTCACATAAAGGCCCGAATCACTGACATTGCTTTAGGCTTTATGGTCAACAGAGCTGAATATAAAGGCCCAAGATTAATACAGCAATCGGAGACATCCTTGTGTGAATAATTCATTTGGAAGGGCAGATAAGAAATGATCTGCGAGGAAATTAATAGTACTGATTTAATAATATTCTCCCAGAGATTCTCGCCACTACATGACAGTGTTTCAGCGAAGGGGAGCAGGTTTTAAAACCCAAAGCCGGATGATTCATTCGAGCTCCTCTGATAGTTGAGTTTGATGGATCATTCTTAAAAGCATCATTGCTAATCTTCTGCTCTTCTTCTTTTTTTTTTTTTTTTTAGGTTATTCACAGATCAGTGAGTTTTCTGGCTAATCCGGGTTTTGATGCTACTCTGTCTGTGTACATGGCATTCATCATAGCTTGACAAGTGGAGTCCTTCAGACAACAAATAACCTTCAGTCCGGCGTTGCAAGCAGTAGGTGCGCGGTTATTTTGGATCTGTATCACAGCCGAGCATGAACACAGCGGGAGATGTATGGTGTCCTTGTTGACTGAAAGAATGGGCCCCTTTCTAGTCCTTCTGAATAATCATTCTGAACCGTAGCTATGCCTTCGACAACTCAATCAGACAGCGCTCTACCTGTAAAGTGGCCGGGCTGATTTGATTGCCATTTTTATTGGATGCCCCGTCTATAAATCAAAGCAATGGGGCCGGCCGCGGAGACGTGACCACTCGTCATTTGCCAGTAGCCTTGGAAACATTGTTTCGGGAGCAGTGTGACTGTCAGCGGAGGTAAATCAGGGATCTGAAATTTCTCTCCCTCACCAGAAAAGTATAGAGTTAAATCATCTTGAAAATTGATGTCAGCATGGCAAAGTGCTTCACCTGTACCTTGATAGAGGCCCATCATCTTGTGTCAATGTCAGCACTTTTACCCTTAGCTTGTTTCTTAAAAGTGGCTTTTTTCACATGACACACAACGGGAACATGACGCTGCTAATACAGCGCAACAACACAGTGATAGCAGGTTAGCAGAAATTGGTTGGGTTGGGTTTTTTTTTTTTTCCGTGCAGAAAGAGCTTTTTATGACATTCGACTGCACAAAACGGTAAAATCTTTTCCTTTGTTATATATATTTATACAACAGTTAGTTCCGGTCTACTAGATTGATTGGCAAAGCAGCGCCCCAAGAGTGAGGATATTTCCTGTAACAGCACCGGGACGTTTCAGTGTGTGTATCACGCCACTCTTCTGTGTTTGTGAGCAACCATTTCTGCTAAGTCAAATATATGCTTGTATAATCAAACAAACAAACAAACAACGATAATAATAATAATAATAATAATAATAATAATAATAATAATAATAATAATAATAACAATCATCATCATTGTCATCCTAAATGGCACAACATGGAAATGTTATATAAAAGCTGTATTCATCACATTCATCACACATGCTGCTGAGCTGAATATCATCACGGCTGCGATTATCTCGTCCTACACCCGAATCACAGCCGTGCCGATATTCAGCACGACCTCGAGGGTGATATTGCTTAATTAACATGATCAATAGACGTTCTTGCATTTGCTTTACTGTATCAGCTTTAGAAACACTATACAGGGGGTCCTCAGGTTACGACACAGGGCCGTTCCTACAACAGTGATGTAAGCCGAACTTTGGCGTAAGTCACTTACCTATCCTAACACAGGTGTAAAATCATAATCTGGAACATAAAAACACAACTAAGACAGACAGACAGACAGACAGACACACACAGACACACACACACACACACACACACACACATATCCGTCACAGTTTCTCCCATTTCTGATCTCCTTACAATGTCTAATTTCACTCCCATCGTGACGGCTTTCCTGAGTCATGATAAGGGCCAAAAAGTCGCCAAACAAAGCAACACGAACGGAACTCTTCTGCCATGCCAAACCAAACTAGTTCGCCCACATAGAACATAAGTACGACGCTAACGGCATGAACCGGAACACTCGTGTCTCAAATTTTTTCCCCAAAGTTTTTATGGGAGCGAGCGTCGCAAACACGAAACGTCACATGTCGAGACCGTTCTAACCCGAGGACCTCCTGTAGAACCAAAGGTTTCCGGACACTTGACCATTGCATTCGTATGTTCAGTTCCAGAGTTAGTCCCCGCTTTACTCTTATGAAAAAACAACCTAAATATTCTGGGAAGGTTTTAAACTACTTTTTGGAGTGTGGCTCTAGGGATGTGTCCATTCAGCCCCAAGAGCATTGATGAGTTCAGGCACTGATAGACTGACGTCAGGTGAGGAGGTCTGGGGTGCAGGCAGTGTTTCGGTTCACCCCAAAGGTGATGAAAAGCAGGGTTGAAGTCCAAGCTTTTTGTACAGGACACTCAAATTGGTCCACTTCATCCTTGCTAAACCGTGTATTCATGGAGCTCCCTTTGTGCACAGGGTTTATTGTCATGCTGGGACAAGTCTGAGTCTCTAAGTTCCAGTTTAGTGAAATTGTAATGCTACAGCATAAAGAGACATCCTGTGCAATCGTGTGCCTCCATCCTTGTGGCAACAGTTTGGGGAAGGACCACATATGGGTGTGATGGGCAAAGCTTATAGCCAAGATGGGGATTCCAGTCATATTTAAGTCTCGCACACTGTGACTTAACTTAAGATTCACCCTTAAAAGACTTGAGACGAAACCCCGACAGAGATTTGAGTCTTGTGAATAAGCTCTATTTTATATTTATTTGTCTGGGATGTTTAACGTGAAGGAAATATCTGACTTTACACAATGTACCTTGCTACAGATGACTGTAAGCAGACTGGATAGAATGCAGCAGATGATAGAAAGCACAATACAACCATAAAAGTCTTGAGACCTGAACATGAACAAAAAATGACTTGTGAGCATTTGTTTATGTTATATGGAGTATTTGTGCTGCGAAAATGTCTATTATACATAGTTGTGTTTCTTTTTCGCATGTACATTGGACCCTCGGCTCGCAAATGCATTGGATGGCGCACAAATCGACATATGAACTGAATTCCCGAACAGATTTTGTACCGACCGACGAACAAATCCTTGACTGACGTACAAGAAGCCAACCCACACAACCCATTCAGTTCCGGTCAAGCACTCATGGTGTGAACGTGCTCAATGCATTTTTTCATTGTGTTTCTCTCGATTTTTGCTCTACGGGTCCCAAGAAAGTGGAAAGTGGAAATGGTAGTGAGAGTAAGAAGCCTATGTGTACAACAGTTGAAAGAAAGAAAGAAATAATCGCAAAACATGAGAACCGCCACCATATCCCTCCACCACCGTCCACCTACGCCAGCAACTACG
>JAQMCW010000034.1:7191430-7201539 GCA_030068335.1 Chrysichthys cranchii
TTCTGTTGTGAATAAAATATTGGCTCATGTCATTTGAAAGTCTTTTAGTTTTCATTTTATTCAACTTTAAAGAATGTGCCAAATTTTCTGGAATTCGGATTGTATTTATGGTCCTAAAACCACACCTTATCTTCTATATTCTGTCTCAATACATAGTCAGGCATACATCACCATCATGATCACTGCATCAAAGTCTCCAGAGAATAAGAGCAGCATTTTCTTTGACTAGCCATGCAGGCAGCATATAAGCTGCAGAGGAAGCAGCTATTCAGTGGTTTAAATAAACTTAAGTGATCGCCTATGAATCTATCAGAGAGCACAAAATACAAAATACTTTCCAGCACAGTGTTACAAAATACAAGCAAATATAAAATGTCCCAACATTCTCTTAATTTATCAAGGGTCGTTCCTCTTGATATGGCAATCATTACTGATGCGACTACAGATTTGTGGATATAAATTGGTTGTCATTTTTTTTTTTACAATGCAGATTATCATCCATAGGATTTTTTTATTTTTTATTTTTACTGTTGTAACAGTACATTGTCAAATAGTTAGAAAAACATTTGAAAATAATTTTCATTTTGATATCAGCTCAAACATTAAACATTTCAGCTGAGAATTTTATGAGGAATCTTCAATTTCAATTTTTAAATATTTCATAAAGAAGTGTTTCATCTTTGTCAGGATTTGGCATCAAGCATATTGTTGATTTAACAAACCAGCTCCAGCAAGATTTTTTAGATTCTTTATATTCATTTAGAACTATATTTCATTTTGCCATACACTTGATAGACTTTTTGATAGAGTCCCTAACATACACCATATTATGAGTTTTATATTTTATGACAGAATCAGAAAACGCAGCTTTATAGTAGTGGACCATGGTTGTGTTCCCAGTTTGAGATGTTACTTTGCTGTTTTTACCCTCATCTTCTGTATAAACCAGTCAGTTAGTTTCACTGTAAATTTACATACAACAGGTTTTATCTTTTGTCTGTGAAGTCTATAGCCCCATGTCCTCTATGTTCACACAGAAGCTTGTGTTTTGCACCATCTCTTATTTCCTAACAAATAAAATTAAAGCAAAGTGTACATACCTTTGACTCAGTCACTGGAAAGACACATGACAAGAACAATATCTCTGACAAAACCTAAGTCTTTATGATTCCAGTTCTTGCTTTATTCCTTATACCACTGTCTATTTTTTTATTCCTTCCTAATTTGCTCTTTCTCACTATAGTATTATGTTAAATTAAAAGAGTGGGTTAAATGTTAAGACAATCTTTTCCTGGGATATTGATTGCAAATTTCCTTTGTGTATCACCGATTGTATATCTCTCTATCAGCACCCTGGGCAGAGTCACATTGCCCGCACACTCCATTACCACACGATCACACACTCCTCCACCCATGCTGAGCTAAAACCTACCCAGCCCATACAGAGCTCAGAGCAACTGAAAACATATCTTACATCACACTGGATCCAATGTAATGTACGTGTAGTGACTCGGTAACTGCACTCCGTGAACCCAGTGCTCAGTCTGTCAGATTTTATGAGGCAGTGTCTTTTCTCATCGATGATGCAGGGAAGCCCATCTACAGTGTCTCAGTGACTGGGAGAGAACAGTCCTGGCTGAAGTGCCACAAACACTCAGCAGAACTTCTGACAACTCCTCCCATTAAAGATTCATTGGATTCATTACAAGAGCCTGGAGCATGGGCCTCTTACTCAGACTCCTTCTACTCTGACTAGACAGAGCTCAGTATAGTGGCCTACTACCACACACACACACACACACACACACACACACACACACACACACACACATTCAAAGCCCACAGTGATCTCTACAATGGCTCTGCAGTAAGCCATCCAATTTACCTAGACTGTTGGTCAGTGTGTTTCGGAAAATGTCCATATAAAGGCAGCGACAAAAGCAGAGTTCATGAAAGGTAGTGAAGCAAACCCCAGGATTTCTTTCTGCTGTTGTTTCCAGCCTAAGCCTGTTTCCATGGTAACCTCACCAGAGACCGAGCTGAAGACAAGGGCACACAATTCCTTTTAAAATGATAGCCAACCTGTGTGTGTGTGTGTGTGTGTGTGTGTGTGTGTGTGTGTGTGTGTGTGTGTGTGTGGGTGTGTACAGTGTTTGTACACGCTTTGTAATTTTTGCTATAAGTGCCCAAACTTGTGCTATCTCACAGCAATATCACGGACCACCACTCAGCTGACTCCACCCAAGCCTGACTCCATTTCCTCTGTGCTTCAGTAAAGCTCCCTGGGTGGGGTCCACGCTGCTTAAACAGCCACCCACCTTCAATATCCGTCCCACCCAATTATGCAAACTTTGTTTTTCCTCTCCTTCCTCCCTGCAAGCTGCGCTTGGCCATGCCCAGTCCTTTGGGACCAGCATCAGTCCCAGATAAACAACTAAGACATGTCTCCCCAGTCCTGATCTATGCTCAATAGCAACACCCAGAGCTGGGTGGGTTTGGGTCAGCCCTTCCCTGAAACTCACATGCTTTAAAATGCAGCCCAATAAGATCAGCCGATGAGGTCTTGGGAGTCTTGGGGAAAGCTTGGCCTGAAATGCATGATTCTGATTAGTCAGGGTGGCGCAGGGCCCAGCCTGGTCTGTGTTACCTGAACTGGAGGCCAAAGCAAAGGAATAAATATCACACTTAGGAGAAACCACTTTCATCTTCCAAAATCCCCTCCCAACTCACCAAAAACATATTAACGCCTGGGGACACCCACACCACCAGAGAGTGTAGATGAGGGTCTGTACTTGAGTTAGAGGCTGTTGACATTTTCTTATGAGTCTTTTTTTTTTTTTTCCCTTTTCGTCTTTGATCTCAAGTGGGTTCTTTGAGGTACAAAGACCCAAGTCATAGACGAGGCAGAGCCAGACAGAAAATACACACCAGGAACTACATGGGCAGCTGAGGACAATTAAGCCCATATTTAGGTATTTCCAGAAGATCCACCCTAGTGTGAAAGGAATACTAATGTCTAGCCTAATACATTTAACCTCATCAGGGGTTTTAGCTTTAGAGACCTAAGAACTGCTATAATTATAAAGAATATGACGTACATATTAAGCATATAATAAACTCACTCAGTACTATTGGACAATATAGTATACCGCTGTAGCAAAGTAGTGATGTATACTTGCACTATCCAGTGGAATCCCAGAAAAGGACAGGTTCCCTTTTGAGTCTGGTTTCCTTTGCTATTCTTTCATTGCTATGGTCACCTGTAACTTGTTCATCAGGTTCATCACCTTCTTAATCATCCAGTATGAGCTAAAAAATGATTCATGCAGTGACAAGTGCTCTCTCACCTTTGCCCTGGCTCTTGGCCTCATCCAGCAGAGGGACCATGATGGTGGAGTTGAGATGGTTGGAGGGCGAGCGCACCGCTGTAGTGTACATTAGCGGCAGTGACTGCACCACCACTGGGATGCGCTGCACCTGTCTGGCCAGTTTGCTGGGACTGGAAGGCGGCACTGGGTGGATGATGTGTAAATATGAATGGCCTCGGACCCCTGAAGGAGAGCCCACCAGGGGCCCAGAAGTCAACACTGAGGGCTTTCCTGAAGAGATGGAGGCGATGACAGAAGGCGAGGATGATGATGAAGATGAACAGGAGGAAGATGGAGAGAAGGCTGAAGTAATGGGTGAGGCGGTGGAGAAAGGAGGTGAGGAACGAGTCTTGTTGATTGACAGGTCTACGGGTTCTGTCTGAGTGTGAAAGTGCTCAGAAGCGAGCAGGTCCTCCGGTGGCTCTGCCTTCACTTTGCTTAGGAGAATGGGCACAGCCTCCATATCAGGGTAGCTTTGCACTTTAGGGGACTGTGGAGGAGACACAGAGACATAACCAAGGATATTAAGTTATATCCATGCTGTTGTGCCGAATGCTTCAAAACAGGCAAAAACATTTACTTGAGTATGAACAGTGCAACACACAAACTTTCACCCAGATAAGCTTTCTCACACAGTGACACTTTTTTGGAGATTTTGTAAAATATGACATCACAAGACTGGGATGAGGGCCATTTGCTGCAGTTGTGTCTCTCTTATGTATCTTCTCTCAATCCCTGTGACTCATCCCTCTTGGCTCCACTCATATCGCCTCTAAAATCTGTTCTCCACCACTGCAAAAACATCATATGGGCCCAATTTCCTGACCCGCATTGGCACTGTCATGTGCCTCGGAGGAGCTATGCGCTGGTGGCTCAGCCAGGGCGTCCCCCCCACCTCTCTTTCTCTTGCACACACATGCACTTACTCCCAGTGCTAATCCAAACATAACAGACCTGCTCAGGCTGCCTGACTCTTTCGAACTGCATCCTTATTCAAACCTTTAAAACTCATATTTGCACAAGATATTTGTTGACCTCATACCCTACGCATTTCTGAGACCAGTCTCGAGCACCAGCTTTAACAAATCTGGAAAGGGCAGCAGGTTGGAACCACAAAGGAACGTGAACAATGCAGTCTGTCAACAGTGCAGTCTTAACTCCTGTGAAGTGACAGCACTAAGCAGAGAGAGGACCCAGGATAAAGACTGAGCTCTTGGTCTCTCAGCTAATCAAGACAGAGCAGCGTGTTAAACACAGAGGGAAAGTTCTCAAATCACCATGGCAGCTGAAATGAACATGGTGGTGGAAGATCCTGCCAGTGCGTAGCTTTCACGATCATTTTAAGCCTACAGGAAGTCTTATGGACCAGTGAATCACCAGCACAATGAAACAGAATCTCAATCTGAAACACAAATGGTGGCCGTTTTCTACTGTATTGGCGCATGATTTGGAAACACAGCAGTTAGTCTGTTAAGGCCAGAGAGGAGTTTTAGAGGCAGATCGAATGGCGACAAGGTCAAGATTACACGTTTCAATTGACTGTGCAGAGAGAAAGGCTTGTGCGATTCTCTGAACAAAGACTAGTCCTTCTGATCAGCAGTCCTCTGATTAGCAGGACACTGTGGCTAACAATGACACACCAGGTTTTTCAACACAATATAAATGCTTTTTTTTAAGCTATTTTTCACATTTCAGCAGTGTGGACGATTGTTTAATTTCCAAATCGAATTTTTAAACGGTTTTGTGGAAGGTCACCATTTTTTTATTCCCATAAACAGTTATAAACAACCTACTTACACTACAATTGAATCAGATTTGTGTGGCAGTTTGGGAACGTTATTACTGTGGCTGATTTGAGACAACAGAAAAGAATGTAACAAAATAATGTAGAAATGTTTGCATTTACTTTATAATCTTGCCTATAGCATCTGATTGCAGAGACGGCATTAGGTAAATCCAGTTCAACCAGGATGGCTGTGGAAACAGTCAGTCTGGCTAAAGATGGCGTGTTAACTGCTAGACTGCTATCTAAGGGCTGGGGTTCGAGTTATGGTTAGGGTTAATGCTATAGTGAAATGAGCATAAGCCTAATAGATTCAGTTTGCAAAAAGTCTAAATACTAGCTGTGATATTATCCGCAATCCACAAATACCGTCATTTACACTAAAGAGATGGCGGTGGGTAAAGTTGCAATGCTGAAATGCTGATAAAAATTGGGATATTCAGCTAACAAAATGAAACTCAATGAATTCGTCAGCGATTATTGATTTGTCGAGCTAAGAGATAACAATGAGGTTTCAGTGTGTCAAATGCTGTGACTGGTATTTACATTGGGAGCTGAAACTACTTATGTGGATCAAAGTCACTCATCTCACCATAAATTGTCATGGCTCTTAATTTTGTATATTTATTGTATGTTTACGTACATGCTAATTAAAGCAATAAACAGCCTATTTTTCCATTACCTCTGCAAAGGAGGTTATGAATTCAGTGCAGTTTGTTTGACTGTCTATTTGTTTGTTTGTAAGCAGGATTGTGCAAAACCTACCAAACTGATTTCCATGAAATTTGGTGGTAGGGTGTAGCACGGGCTACCGATTAAATTGTAGAGAGGAAATTAGTTTCTATTTTATCAAAGTTGCAAGATATGGCATTTGCCCTTCGAGAAAGTTTGCACTCAACAATAACATCTTAAAATCCATTAGATGGCAGTAAAGTTCATTAGTGACAAAACATATCCAATGTAGAAATATGATGATTCCATTATATATCCAGATATGCAAAATGGTCGTGCTCGTAGCTTTGCATGTCATCAAAGAGTCGACTCTTGGTGGAGGTCTGCGCTCTCCAAGTCCCCTTCGACGAGTTGAATTGTGACTGAGATACATATTTTAATCATGAAAACCAGTAGTCTAGCTGAAACGATCAAAATTTCACTGTGTGATGGATTTTCCCGGGTTGCCACACCTTTAGCCTCAAATTGAAAAACATCATTCTGAGTTACTCGGACTTGACAAAAATGTTTTTTTCCTCTTATGGACAATGACAGCATCTCTGGTTAACTTCTCTGAGGAGACTGAGGAATTGCAGCAGCACTATTGTACCACAGCCTTAGTTGCAAATGCGATTACTGAATAACTTCTTGTATTCTTGCACTGTGTTACAACATAGCATATTTTTCTACAAAACAAGTGCATTATGATCATGCAGGCTGTTCTAAGGCAGACGAGGTTAAAGGCACTTTAACCTTGCTGAACTCTCCCTCCAGCCTACCAGACTCCAGCGGATATACTCTTAATATATGTCTCGTGCCCAGGAGACTAAGTGCATGTTTTTGCATTTGTATGTGTGTATACAGTATTTGTATAGTATGTGGTTACAGCTTCCAGAGAAGCACCCACATCTCTCTCTCACACACAGCTCCACACTGCATGAAGTTTGACATCCCTGAGAATAACGATAATCTACATTATCCACCTGCTCGTTCGGCTCCAAAGCAATTTGTTCAAACGTATTATCTGATCAAAACATTACGTTAAACACTGTTAATTAAACAAAACAGTACAAATGATTTGTGGTCTTTGCATTTACAGAGGTATAATGTCACGGTGATTGAAGAATATGTCATTAAAAGACACCACCATGAAACCACTATGGAAACCTTTCTTTTTTTTTCCCCTTATGCATGGGTGACTTAAGTCATCGTGATCGTCCTCTTAAATACAACCTAAAATAACCTACTTTCAAGTTCAGCCAAACTAACACTGCTCTAAATCAAAAAGGTTTGTGGGAAAGCCAAAACAGCACACATGTCACATTTCCTTCCCTTGTCTGAATGTCATTTCAGCAGAAAGCAGCGTGTTTCTAAACCTCAGTCAGCCCACTCTTTCATATTCACTCCTCCTCACTTCTACCAGCTCGCCTCCTGCCTCACTGCATTTCACTCTAATTTGAAGTTGGTGTCTGAGGTGGAGCTTATTTATGTTAGCCTGTTGGATAAAGGCTTTCACCTCCATTTCCAGCTCAGTCTTGGCAAGTCTCCACCCATATAAAGACCACATCTGAAACTTGGGATCCTGGTGTGGTGTGATGTCCTTTAAAGGGACCCTGCCTAGGTAGTACACTATGTAGCCCACTGTAACTGTTTGCGGATAAACAGAAAGCTAGCAGCCACTTAGTGCTAATTCGGCATCCTAAATAAACCACCACACAGACAAAACTACTTCCTCTGACGTAGTGCTCACATGACTGGACATTATATACTGTGAAGCCGCTTTGTGACAACGTCCGTCGTTAAAAGCGCTATAGAAATGAAATTGACTTGAATCGAATAGTGCTCTGTGTGTGCCCGATGATTTGTTTCTTATAATCATGGACTGGTCATGTCGGAAATGCATAAGATCGATACGACTACTTATCGTGTATTTATCATTGTTATAAAGAAAAAAGGAATAAAGTCACCTCACTAGGTTACAGAATAGAAACACACACAAGCATTGGTAGGAAGTGGGAGGGACTACAAACAGAGCTAGTTTGTGGGTCATTTTGCCGTTCCATATTCATAGACATGTAGTAGAGGCAAAAGGAATGACTGATACACACCCCCACACATGGGATGACATGAAAAAAATTAATAATGAAGAATGAGAGAAAGGCAGCAGTGTGTCTGTGCATCTGTGTCTGTGTCTTGCCAAGACGGCCAGCCTGACTGCAGAGGCCCTGACTGGAAACCCTGGGAGCATTCCTGCTTCAGCTGTGATTCTCTCCCCATCCTACAGCTCCATCAGAGCCATCAGGGCCATACCCCTCCCCACACATGTACCTCGAACTCTTTTGTACCACGCCTGGGAGTAATTAGGCTATCACAGTGAGAAAAGCAAGTTTTTGGGGGGGGGGGTTTGTATAAAGTATGGGGCTGTGGGGTGGTACGCTGGATAAACATGGCGAAAATGTGATGTAGGGTGTTGTAAAAAGGCAACAGTTTCCTTACCCCTCTCTCAGATTCCAGAGGCTCTGCTTTGACTCGGACTGCTGGCATTCCGTCAAGCATTAACATCCTGTTATTGATGGCGTCTCTGAGGACAGACCAAGAGAGAGAGAGACAGACAGAGAGAGAGGTGAGATATGGGTAAGTCTTGTTTACCATGACGAAGCACTCATATGTTACTTCTCAGCTTTTCCTCAGCTTTTCCACACTGAAGTGGACTGCTACTCGTGCTGAACAGGAAACGCTGAGTACAATGGAGTGACTGCTGATGGTATGAAGGTATGTAGTTAGTAAACAGCTTTATGGCCCGTAGTAGGAAAACACATCTGTGATGGCGTTTTCATTACATGCCGCTTAATACGGTGCACACAGATGGTTCTGGGCTATAATGGGATGGTAGACCCTGACTGAGACTAGAGACATTATTGTACATCAAATGTAGAGCAGATGAACATGTGGCTTACCTTTTCACGAACTAAAAGATTTGCCTGAAAACATATTGCCTGGAAAACCCTGAACACCGCACATAAGCACATCACTGGGAATGTAACGTACCATTGCAATGATATCAATATTGTTACGCTAATGTTAAAAAAAATAAAAATAAAAAGCTGCACTGCACTTGACAGATAACTGAAAGCTGATGGTGAGCAGAACAGCTTCATATATTCTTTTTCAATTGTTTACAGGGATTAATTTAAACAAACAAACAAAAAACCGATCATGCAAATTCAGACAGACGTCCCAATTTCTACAGTTTATCAATCAGTATGTGAACGTCTTCATAAGCGTTGGTTCATGAGATTTCCTCGCCATTTTAATAGGGGCGTCTGTTCACCTGCTCATTCATTCATGCAATTATGATTCCTCAGATTCCTGTTTTTGGCTTACATGAATGCAACTTGATGTGGTCTTCTGCTGTTGTGGTTGATCCACCTCACAGCAAACCTTTGATTTCCTGTGCGTTCTGAGATGCTTTTCTGCTCACCTTGGTTGTAAAGAGTGTTCTGTGATTTACTCCATGTAGCCTTCCTATCGGCTCAGGCTAGTTTGGCCATTCTCCTCTGACCTCTTTTATCCTCAGGGCTAAATCCAGTATTGCAGAAATGCTGCTCACTGGAGGGATTTTATTTTATATTTTTATTTTTTTTGCACTATTCCATGTAAACTCTGTACAAGACTGATATGCATGAAGATCCCAGGTTATCAGACGTCTCTGAAATGCTCCACGGAGTCATACCACGGTTACTAGAATCAGATTTCCCCCATTCCCCATTTCATACCCGTTTGATATGAAAATTAGCTGAAGCTCCTGACCGACATCTGTATGATTTCATGCATTGTGCTTCTGCACACATGATTGGCTGATTGGAAAACCACATGAATGCTCAGATGTAGATGTCTTCCTAATAAAGTGCCCAATTATATTATATTTGAGTGTATCGCTATAATTATACGGACTGAAAGGAAATCGTAGGGTGGGGTGGGGTGGGGGTGGGAGGGGTGGGGGCTTAATCAAACAAGCATACGACTAACAAAATGCTCCGTAATGTTCAAGAATTGTGATGCATGTTTTAACTGACTGTCAGGTTTTTTTTCTCCATACCTCTGAACTAGTCCATCTACTTCCAGATCTCACAGATAAGACAAAAAGCTCTGCATTGCCTAGGTGACCAGCTCCATGTCACACACACACACACACACACACACACACACACACACACACACACACACACACACACACACACACACGA
>JAQMCW010000034.1:7259278-7276540 GCA_030068335.1 Chrysichthys cranchii
ACACACACACACACACACACACACACACACACACACACACACACACACACACACACACACACACACACACACTCTTGGGGAAAAAATAGGATTAAATGCATTGTGTGTGCTGTGTATATAATCACTACACTTACTACCTGGAGCTATAATAACAATGCTAAAACAACATTCTTTTTTTATATAAAACACACATCTAGAGTAGTAAATCCTTTGGTTTACTCTCAGCACTTGACATCCAGATCACACCAAACAATGGGCTACGACCCAAACCATTGTAGAGCACTATTTCAGAAGGTCTTGGATTGTTGATAAGGCAATGAGGGGCCAACTGGGGGGTGTGGATGCCCCACTAACCCCAAACCAAGATGTGCTTTGTCTTGGCCCCCAAAAGAGAAGCAGGTTAATATAGTGCTGTATCAGGTAAAGCCAGCAATTTTTCCAACGATGCTGTAGCTGGTCCAGTGGGAGTAGTGTCGAGCTTGCCAGGCAGTTGGGGGATGTGAGAAGTAGTACATAGCTTGCAAATGGCCTCCAGGCAGGAGAGAAGCCTTGACAGGTACACCAGCAAAAGCACTGATTGCATTCAAAATCCGCCTCTGGCCGCAAACCATATCAAAGAAGATCTCTTGTTTGTGTGTCTTCCGCATCCATCCAATTTCCCTAGTGTCAACTCTGACACAATGAAACTGACTGTTATTGTTAAATATACTAAACACCTTGGATGTTTGCCTATTTCTTGGCTCTTAGCTTGATTGTTGGATTCATGAGTCACCTAAAATCATATATCTTAAATTTAATACAGTGTAGCCCACTACATATAATTCATACACATTGCCTGCATATATTAGTACATGAACTATCGATAGGGAGCGAGCTGAAGGGGGAAACCAGGAGGGGGTGTAGAGGTCAGGAAACCCCTCTGGGATGTAGGCGGACTTAACTAGTTGTCCTAGGCAGACAATGCACACCTGGGTCTCATGAATGCCAGTTCCATCCAGTCTGTGTCTAGTACATGCCCTTCATATTCTGAGCCTAGACAGCTCTACTATAGTGCAACATAATGAACATGCAGATCATCCTATACCATACATTGAAAGAAAAAACAGATCTAGAGCCTTTCTTTTTTAAGCTTGTCCCTCTGGAATAACTCTAAAACACTCTACCTAGAACACTAAAACAAAGTCTTTCCCTGTTTGAAAGAGTTCCAAGTAGAACCCATTTTGTCCAGCTATGAACTACAGTCTCATCCAAAAGTATTGGAACAACAAAGCTGTGCAGTGAAGACATTTGTGTAAGCGCAAAGGATGAATAAGAGAAGAGAGATCAGGGTTTCAGCTTTCATTCCCTGGTATTTACATCTAGATATGTTAAACAATGTAACATTTTTCAACTGAGCTAAAGTACTGGAACAGGATGATTTCAACTAAAGTCAAATATACTTAATATTTGGTTGCATATCCCTTGTTCACCCCAACTGCATAAAGCCTATGAGCCATAGACATCACCAGATTTCTTGTTTCTTCATTGGCTATACCTTCCCAGGCTTTTCCCACAACATCTTTTAGCCATTGTGTATTTTGCAGGGTTTCTCCCTTCAGTCTTCTCTTCAGGAGGTGAAATGCACATTCAGTTGGGTTGAGATCTGGTGATGACATGGCCAGTCCAGCATCTTCCATTTAACTCCCCTAATGAAGTCCTTTGTTGAGGTGGCAGTGTATTTTGGATCATTGTCTTGTTGTATAATAATGTTCCTCCTGATTAGTCTGGATGCATTTCTCTGTAAATTGGCAGACAATGTGTTTCTGTAGACGTCTGCGTTCATTCTGCTACTACCATCATGAGTTACCTCATCAATAAAAATGAGTACACCTGGTACAGAAGCAGCCTGACACAACCCACAGGCCAGAAGCCCAAGCCGTGACACAATATCCACCACGCTTCACAGATAAGCTTGTATTTTTAGGATTATGAGCATTACAGTACGTTACATGGGCATACATACATACACATGAGCAGATATGTTCTTTCCATCACTTTGGTAGAGGTTAATCTTTGTCTCATCAGTCCATAAATCGTCCTATCTCTGTACACTTTTTTTGCAAATTCCAATCTGGCTTTGCGATTTATCGCTGATGAGTGGTTTGCATCTTGTAGTATGGCCTATATTGTTGTTTTCTAAGTCTCTTTTGAACAGTGGACTGTGCTATTTTCACCCCTGCTCTTTGGAAGTTATTCATGATGTTACAGACTGTTGTTTGGGGTTTTTTTTTTACTGTTCTCACCATTTGTCTATCATTTGTTGTTGTTGTTTCCTTGGATGCCCAGTTTGATACCTGTTGCTCAGTACACCAGTGGTTTCCTTCTTTTTCAGAACATTCTAAATTGTGGTACTGGCAATGCCCAGGCCCGTATTAAGACAACGTGGTGCCCCTGGGCACTAAAGCTCACTGGTTCCCCAACCTTATTCAGCGGGGTGGGGGGGTCGGTGGCGGCGGTGTTAAAATGTTGCGGGGGGGGGGGGGGTCAAAATGTTGCGAGCAGCCCCACCGCTGGTTGGCCAATGGCCCATATGGTTAATCCGGCCCTGGCGATGCCGAATGTTTTTGAAATACCTCCGATGGTTTTTCAACATTTTTCTAAGCTTCAGAATGGCATGCATTTCTTCCACAGACAGCTCTCTGGTCTTCAAGGTGGTCTACCCTTCATAATGACAAATGCAGTCTTCACAGGTGAAAGTCAAATCTTAAACTGAGAGAAGAGTGTAAAAAAAAAAAAAGAAAGAAACCTTGTTCTTCCAATACTTTTGGAGGGGACCATGTTAAAGGAAGGTTCGGCCTTGAGACATAGTTAATATGTTCATAATGAAATATTTCTGAGGTGCATAGGGAAGGTAGTACGATGTTAACATCACTGGTGGGCATGCTAACGCAGTTACAATGGTGATTAGTAAGAGAAAAGATTTTCAGTGGTCTCAGTCACAAGAGATAATTGTCAGGTTTTGCTGTTAGCTCTTAAAAACACTTTTCTCACTTGCCATATTTCAACTACATTTAATGGCAGTAGAAATAGTGAAGAGAAAACCAAGACTGAGAGTTCCAGTATGTAATGCAGCTTTATAATGTATTATTTTGCACACCTTTAAGACAGAGACTCGGCTTGGTTAGCTGAATTCCACAGACATTAGTGTGGAAGTTGAAGTTTTAGAACACTTTGCGTTTGAGTGTAGAGATGAGGAGGTGAGAGCACTTGACAAAGTAAAAGATTGCTACATCAGTCTCTTTAGGCAGAGAGGAATTTCCACTAGTGCCACTATCCGCTAACAGTCAAGCAGCATTGAAGGTATTTATAGGCATGTTTGAGTAACAGGAACATTTGTTTTATTCCATAAACTACTGGCAACCTTTGGTGACAGCTAGTCAGAAAAAAAGAGATGTTTTAAGAACTTGAATAATTGTAGAAAATCAAGATCATATTCAGTTTTAAACACCGTTTTAAAATATTTGTTGACATAACCCTGTCATTTTAACACAGCTTTTATGCTTCTTGCCATACTCTCCACCAGTGTTTCATGTTGTTCTTGGGTGACTTTATGCCACTCCTGGTGCAAGAATTCAACCAGGTCAGCTTTATATGATGGCCTGTGACCATCCATCTTCTCCTTGATCACATTTCAGAAGTTTTCAGTGGGGTTCAGGTCTGGAGACTGGGCTAGCAGTGACAGGGTCTTAATCTTCTGGTCCTCCATCCACACCTTGATTGACCTGGCTGTGTGGCGTAGAGCATTGCTCTGCTGGTAAACCCAATCCTCAGAGTTGCCTCTAAGGAACATTGTCAGAGCAGAAGGAAGAACATTTTGTTCTAGAATAATCTTCTACTTGGCTTCATTCATGTATCCTTTACAAACAAAGGATCACAGATCCTCTGCTAAATTTCACAGTGCGTGCGAGACACTCTGGCTTGTAGGCCTCTCCAGGTCTCCGGATAACCTTTAGACAAGCAGGTGATTGGAAAAGCTGAAAATTGGACTCATCAGAGAAGGTGACCTTACTCTAGTCCTCTATGGTCCAATCCTGGCTCTTCTTTCCTTCTCACTGATGATGGCCTTTTTTCTAGCTTCGCATTACTTCAGTCCCACCTGGAAGAGCCTGTTTCGAACCGTCCTTGCCATGCACTTAACCCCAGCTGCCATTTGCCATTCTTTTTGTAGGTCACTTGATGTCATCCTGCAGTTGTTGAGTGACATCTGAAGGAGATGACGATCATCCCGGTCAGTGGAGAGTCGTTTTCACCCTCTGCCAGCCTGGAACTTTGTTGTCCCCAATGTCTGCTGCTTGACCTTGTTCTTGTGAACTGGCTTCTTTGAAATTTTGAAGATGGAAGCAACCTAATGTTCACTGTATCCCTCTAACAGTAAAGCCAGAATTGAACACTTGTTTTTTCTCACTCAGATCTTTTCTATTTAACTCTTCCGGCTTGATGAATAGATATGTTTTGTGTTATATTTAAATTTAAGCTACTAGTAGCACTGTTTCTGCCATCCATACTGATCCTATTGCAAGAGGACTGTTATGACCACATCAGTAGAAGTACTCTTCCTTGTTAAATAAGATCTGGTTCAGGTGATCACCTCATCAGGATCTCAGTAAGTAAAATGACGTGTGCTTGTGTTCAAATTCCACCACGGATACGGGAATAAAATGGCTGCCATACATAGAGATGCTGATGTAAGAAAAAATTAAAGTGCGCTCATAATTATTTCCAGAGCCGTGTATTAATATGCAGCTTGGTAAAGTTGGATATCTATAGAACCACAGAAGAAATGCGGACCCTTATTTTAAAGGCATGGAAAAAGAGCAGAAGATGTAGATTTCTTTTTTCAAGTCGTAAGGCTCATGCATTTTTGAACTTATTTACATATTAGAATGAGTCTTGTATGCGTTGCAAGCTGAAGAATGAAGACAGAGTCTTGTTTAGGTCTCACAACACTATACGTCATCTTCTAGGCACTGCTGAGGGTATGTCTTTTTCTTTTTCTTCCCCATCATTCTTGCTTGCTGCATTAGATACCAGTCTTCTCTGCCACATGCCATGCAGTATGAATTACCATATAAGGCAGGATGAAAACTTCCCTCTCCTCCTCAGACACCAAACCACCTCCCCAATATAGGCTGCTAGGCTGCTAGGCTGCTTCTAACTCTACTCTCATGACCCTGACCTTGATCAGGCTCTGCCCATAGAAACAAACTTATTGCTGGGAGAGGTCTGGCCCAAGACAAAGAATATATGCTGCTCTTTCTACGTGTAACATGGCAGTAACTATAAGTGTTTCTGCACTGTTCCCACACAAGATTACGGAGAACAATAATATGGGTCACCCTTAATGTTCCTTATAAACAGGAAAAACAGAAAACCCTAATCTAAATCAAAAGCACAGGTGTCTGCTGTTATGCATTCAACAACGTATCATTTGAGGTCATGCTACTTCCTCTCTTGTTCTTGTTAAGCAATCTCGTTTTTTACAAGCCTGGTTGGTCCACTGTGTTCCCAAGCACTTTTTGGCCTTTGACATTAGCGCCGGTGCTGTATACGTCTATGATAGGGAGTGCAGACATGGTACCAAATAAACAGTAGTGATAAGGCTGTGTAGAGGAAGTGCTGTATACAGTAACCCTTTGCTGCCTTGAAGCATCCGTACAGGCATTTCCCCTCCGCGGGGAGCGACGTCGCTCAGGAATATGCATGGAATGTGACCTTTTGTATGGGCTGGGAGATTTGTTACGATGCTTCCCCATGAGTGCCGCTTTGAAAAATTCTTACTCCCGAAAAGACGTTCGGAAGTAGAAAAGTAGAATGTACAAAGGGCTGAGCAGCCCAATGTCCTGATATCTCAGGGCTGGTCTAACGGTTCACACTGCTCTACTTTCTGCAGGAAAATTGACTTCAGCAGGGACTTGTCCCCATAGAGTGCAGGACAACATTAATAATGACCAAGTCTCAAATTATGCTTATGCTATAGCCTATCTAGTAGTATCTAGTGAATTTTAGAGTAAGAGCATCGTTGAAAGTCGCCAGCATACAGTTGCTTGTTTAGAGCAGTGTTAGATGTACCTTTGTTCAGCAATGCTCAAGGTATTATCATTACCCAGGGCTGCCAGGTAAGTGTACAACTTAAAATTAAAAGTACATACCTAAAAGTACAAACAGTAAAAGTAGCATCAAAAATTTGGTCATTGGAAATGGATATGTTTCCTCTTTTTCTCAGCCTTTGCCCAGGAAACAAGTATTTCACAGTTATTTCAGGGGCATCCACTCCATAACCCCTTTACTTTCCACCAATCTTTTGTATACATCTTAAATAGAAATATTCCATGTACGTGATAAGACACATTGCCTGCCCTTACATTGTGCCTTTTTACAGAAATGTATTAGATTCAATTCTGGCACTTTGCCATAAAATCTGATCTTGGCAGTATTTTTAAATTAGCCCAGCCTGGCAACATGACAACTGTCATTAACGGTCCAGTCCTATGCTCCACCTCCCAAACATAAGGCAGTGTGATTCCTGCCCCAATGGGCTTATACATGTGGTCGTCACGTTATGATGGAGATTCGTTCCACTATATCCATCGTAAGTGGAAAATATCATATGGTGAATGTCGTAGGCCACTGCTTAGCCTATCTTAGGTATCTTAGGTAGCTTAGACTAGATTAGCCTAGCTTAGTCTATTTTAGCCTAGCCTACCCAGGAGTCTTTTCCTGTAGGAGACATGCTGGGGTGTTCAGAAGACATGCTTTTGAATTACAATGAGCTCCTGAAGCACACAAAAAACCACACAGTAAACACCGTGAGTTGCGGGAGAGAGTGAGGCATCACGCAAGGCGAGTGACGCGTACATCCGGGCATCATCTGTGTACTTACGGGCGTCATCCGAACGTATCGTTCATCATACGCAATAACACTGGCCTGCCTGCGAATTTTAAATATTTTCTAAATATTTTACAATTTGTAGCGGATCGCAATCGTCATCGTAACTTCAAAAAATTTTAAGTCGGCCATCGTAACTCAGGGAGTACCTGTATGAGCACTTGGTGCAGTTTCCATTTTTGACACCTAGGTACAATAGAAACTCTAGGGAAGCAAAGTGAGGAGGTAAGCACACTGCCCCACAATTGTGGAACATCTAGTAAGGCAAGCAAATCAATGATACACTGGCTTACATCTACCCGGTAGCAATATTTCTTTTAGAATCACTAGTCACTCAAAAGAGGTAATTAGGACTTCAATTGAATTTAAAAATGTACAGTGGTGTGAATGAAAACTTTTTTATGCTTAAATATGTAATTAATTAACAGTTAAACATTCTTTGCTGTCAAGGGAAAATGTGCTCCCAAAGGACTGAAAAAAATTTAAAATAAATCAACAAGTGGCTGAAGGTCATTTTTTAAATGTCCCTGAGAAGTTTCAGCCCTAACAAACATGAAGGTGGTTCAAAAAGTTACAGCAAATTGAAAAATATCTAATTCATATACAAATATATCATTCTTCTACATATTCACCCTCCTTTTAAATACACTTCTCCCACTGTTGCACCAAAACTCAGCCAGGAATGCACCGTTTCTTTGACCTCACTCCCAAATCTTTGCCTTTATGAGCATCCTTCAGTGGTCCAAACAGATGATAATTAGAGGAAGCAAGATCAGGGCTGTATGGAGGATGCTGAAAGATCTGAAATCTCAACCTCTGCATTGTGTTAAGAGTTGCTGCAGCTGTATGATGGTGTGCATTATCATGAAGGAGAACATCTCCTCAAATGCAGGCATCTCCATACTATTGCAGAATTCGTCTATGAATTTCACAATGTTTCCTACCTAATAACTGCTAGCAGCTCCTACAGCTACGGTGCAAACAACTAAAAGTGCAGCCAAAAGACCAGACACACCAACCCATGTTTTTTCCAGTCGTAATTACTATGATTTCATGATGTTTTAAAGGATCCAGAGTGAAAAACAGCTCGTTTCATGGTATGTGCCACTGAAATAAGGAATTTGAATAGAAAAACTCTCATAGAAGCCTCAGGTTTAAAAATGTATAGGTTTTTTTTGTGCAAGAATCAACAGCAGGTGCTCTCAATCCTTGCAAGCAAAGCTCAATCACAGCAGCCTTAAAGTACTCAGGTTTTGGGAAAATTCTGCCCTGTCTGGAGATAAAGGGCATAGCCAGCCTTGGCTATAGTCCCAATATCCTCAGTCTGTTTCAGTCTATCAGAGATGGCATATTGATTGTTCATATGAAGAATACTGCAGTGAGGTCGCAGCATATTGGGAGAGCCTTTCATCACCCTGGGTATCTCTTTGACAATGTGTATAGCAATGCGCTACTATTCCACCCATAAGCACATGATTTCCTGTTTTTTACTTTATAGAAAATATGTATTTTGAAAAATAATCAACACCGTGTCCTCAGATTTAATATATATATAAAAAAGTCAAAAACTCAATGTATAAAAAGCCAGTGAAGAATGTTTTAATAAGGCATGGGCTCTTGATTAACATACAACAAACAGGTGGAGCACAGAGTCCACAGATTGTTTTTTTTTTTGCACCATTCAACTGTATTTACAGAGCAAACAATCATTAAACACAGTGCAGGCAGCACTGCAACCCCCCAGGCATGGACATGGTGGAGAAATCTTCAAAATGTAACCTGGTGTCAAGTTTAATGAAGGATAAAAATTGCATTCTGGCATCTTCTGAAAAGAAGAAGCAATAAAAAAAAAAAAAAGGTTTTATCATGAGCACCTTCAGAGATTTAGCGATCATTTTTTGTGATCTTTAACATCAGTTTTGGGCAGATTCCCCCCACCCTGCAAACACACTTTGAACACTACATTATTTTTGCAAATTTCACTTCTTAAAAAAGCAGAAATGTGTGAACTGGCTGAAAACCTAGCGCAGCGGTTGTGTACTCCACCCATAACAGTGTTGTTTTGGTGTGTCTATACGCAAGCACTACCCGTGTTTAGTCTACGTTCAATTGGGACAGTCAAATCTTTGATTAAGGAAGACTTAAGGATACTGTGGAAAAGATGATTCGTTTGGGAATATACAAATGGATTTGATAAGACACAAAAGGCATCCCAATGTAACGACAAAGTACTTGCTACCAACTGTTAGGAAGAACAGGGAACAGGGGGCGGCATGGTGGTGTGGTGGTTAGCACTGATGCCTCACAGCAAGAAGGGTCTGGGGTCGATCCCCGGGGTTGACCTGGGCGCCTTTCTGTGTGGAGTTTGCATGCTCTCCCCGTGTCCATGTGGGTTTCCTCCAGGTACTCTGGTTTCTTCCCACAGTCTAAAGACATGCACAGAGGGGATTAGACTAATTGGCGACTCTAAATTGCCCGTAGGTGTGAATGTGAGTGTGGATGGTTGTCTGTCTCTGTGTGTGTCGCCCTGCGGTGGATTGGTGACCTGCCCAAGGTGTACCCCGCCTCTCGCCCAAAGTCAGCTCGGATTGGCTCCAACTTCCCCTTGCGACCCTGAACCCTGAGGATTCAGCGGCAGAAGATGAGTGAGTGAGTGAATGTTTGGAACAGTGACCAAGGAGAGACCAGGGTGTTTCCAAGACAAAGATGTAATCAGATGCTTCTACGTTGGAATAATTTGCTTCATTTCTCCAAATGCTGTCTTAAGATTTTTTTTTTTTTTTACCGCCATGGTGACATCCATGCCAAAGCAGTTTTTTTTTTTAATAAACTGACCTGAGTGCTTAAATACACATGGATCTGATTTCACACGAGCATAAGAAGCAACTCCTGTTCCAAGCTTCCAAACAATAAAACAGAGCTGTTTTTTTGGCCTTTAGCCACACACAATTATCAGACCAATATAACCCACTTAACACCTACAGTGTCTGTCTGCATTTGACGCAGAAATGAAACACTGTCAAAATGTCACTGCTGGCCTAGCACACCACTTTAAGACCAAACAAAAACATATGAAAAAAAAAGAAAAAAGAAAAAAAAAAAAAATCGCAAGATACATAGATCCTGAGATTTCGAAAGCCTAATGCTGCGATGCACTGATAAAAGACTTGATAAACACAAGAAAGCAAATAAAACAGAATCATGAACAGAACTGCAATCATCAGTAAAAACCTCTGCAAAATTTCAGCTTTCTGGAAACAAGAGTAGGAGTAAGTCACCCTTTGAGAGATGACCAGGAAAAAAAAAATAAAAGCTTTCGAAAAGTAAAGTGTAGTATCTGGCGCACAGCCTGGATAGCTTCTGCTTATTGTTCTACAACTGAGAATACATGACTACAAGTCTGTATTAGTACGCTCATATAAAGAGCTATAGTGAATAGAGTTATGTGGATAAATTTTTGGATTCTTTTTTTTTTCTTTACATTTTGTTTACGAACACCGGTTCCCTGCATATTAACGCGTTCAGGAAAGTATATTAAAAATATCAGTTAAAAAAAAAAGAAGAAAAAAAAGCTCGCACACTGCTTCAACCAGCCACTGCAGAAATTTACCAGCTCAAACTCTGGCATCTCAAATAAATGCATCACTCTCAATATTTAATCCAAGTAATAATCATTACTCTTAAAATAGTAGGAAATTTTACCCACGGTACGCTACTTATCCCATCCTTTAAGGCACAGGGAATGAGACGCTTTACACACACTTGCTTGATTCATACTATATGAAATAGCAGCTCCTTAATGGTGGTGGACGCTTTGCTGTGACACACCCCACCCATACTGAATCACTTCTTTGACAGAAAACCGAGAATGTTCGCTTATCAGGTGCAACAACGTTTTGCATAGCTGCAGCAGTTACTGAGCGTTCATTAAAAATGTGTGACAAATGACAAATTCGTAAAGCTGCATTAATACGCTACAAGGCTTTCCAGAAACTACTCAAGGGGAAAGAAATTTTTTTTTTTTTTTTTTTTTTTAAATAAAAGCATCCCACATACAAAGACAATGCTTCCTATTTGCAAAGATTCTACTGTTTGTTTGTTTGTTTGTTTGTTTTACAAAAAAAAACACAAGCGTGGCGGGGCGTGGTGTTCAGAGTTTTCGTAGCCTTGAAGAATTTGCACACCTGCGTGGAATACTTTTGCACACGAAATACCCCGTGCAAACAAACTTTTCGTTGTGTAGCTTGCATAACTTATGAACGAACATTGCAGCACTGTGGTAGACAGTGTGGTAGGCTCTTCCTGTATTCAGCAGGCCTGATTTGCCTTGAAGCACATTCAGTAACTGATGAACTGCCAGAGAGGTGTAGGAGTTTGGAGAGTAAGTTAAATTTGGACGGTGCTGCGAAGTCAGAGGAAATTCAGAGAGAGTTTCATTTCCTGCTTGAACGTTGGGTTAAGCTCTTTGAGCAGAGTGTCGATCTGATAAGCTAAATATTTTGGTTTTTGGCGGTCGATGGCGTCACTGCCGCTTTTGTTGTGTTCCTTCAGGAAAAGTTCTCCGGCGAGCTCAAAGTCGCACTGCCTGCCATTCTCGAAGCGTACGCTGACATCGAGGCAGCTATCCTCCTTACACAGCCATGAGTCACACTGCACTTTGGAAGGAAAAAAAAAAAAAACTACATTCATCTTGTTTTCAAGTGTTTTCAACACAGCTGACACTGAAGCAAAGTTTTCTGTTCTACATAGCAGCCATGATCCCTAAACCTGCAGTGAATTTAGTACAGTGGAGCAAAGCGAGTCTGACAGGACTTTTGCGGCACTTTTTTTTGTAGGTGTGGGAGTACAGAGAAAGTGGATGCACCCAGTAACGCGTATTTTGCAGAAAGCTAAATGTTTGCTACATTCCCTCCCCAGGTTCAACCCAACTCTTAGTCATGGTTAGTTTGACATGTGACGGACGTTCAACAGCCCCTTAAAAGCTATACTAGGGGCTACCAAGGAAAAATCCCCCGACCCCTCAGGACTCCACAATGCATGGATGCAATCTGTATGTTCTGCATGTCCAGTAGGGGCACGCTGGTTAACTCCGGGTTATTTGTTGGCTGCTTTGGTTTTGCTGTTGCCGCTCATCCTCAGCTGGGTCATCTCCACGTCAGCTGCGTCCGCAGGGAGGCTGCTGCGCATGCGCTCAATGGTCTTCTGGTAGTTGGCCTTCTCCTGCTCCAGTGAGCGGATCATGTGCTTCATCTGGCTCTCACGTGCCAGAAAGCTCTCTATACTGTTCTCTAGACTCTGGATTTTCACCCGTGCTGCCTGCCCCACACACACACACACACACACACACACACACACACACACACACACAGATGTTAGAACCACAGAATATACACAGGTTACTGCGTGCCTCAATGTGCAATATTGCAGTATCCATCAAAAGGACAATGTGAGAGACTTTCCTGATGGCCATTAGCTACCACAGGGAGGACAGCAGGAAATATCAAGATAGATGACGCCTGGTTGAAGAATGATTACCGATCCTGAGATTATCTGTCAGCTTTCCTCTTTTAGGAGATAAATCAAGCCCCACTCTGTTAATGGACACTGGTTAGTTCTATTACAATCTATTTCAAATTCGATTACTTTTATTACTAATTTGATCATTTTCTATTAGAAATCCTCACCAATTAGATTTTTTTATTCTTTCGGCCAAAGCAATGAAATAAAGAACAGACTACGCTATTTGCAAGTTTTCTCAAAAGTCTAGCTCAAGAGGAGAATCTTTGGCAAACGCTTCGGCACAGATGTTAAGCGCTGTATTGCTCAACGAGAAGCGATACCATGCTGCCACCTATTGGCATTTATCGAACACAACTAGAGGTGTTTTCTAATGCTGTAATTGAAACCACTTTTATTTTTTACACATCTTTAAATTCATTACATTACAAAAGCTATACCCCAAAAACATATTTGCTAAGAACCTGGAATTCTACAAAAACAAAAAACCCCCAAAACAAACCAAAAACAATATGAAGACACACCTGCAGTTTCTCCAGCAGATCCATATTTTGCTTCTTGAGCTGGGCATTGGTCTTCTCAAGTTTCTCCAGCCTGTCTGATTCCTCTGAAAGTGGAGCGGCGTCCACCATCTCGTCCTGTAGGACGTGGTACTCCACCTCATAGGCGTGTAGTTGCTTGGAAATGTCCATCTCTAAAGCCTGTCGAACAACGGTGCACTCCGTGCCATTACTATCAGTGATCCAGAACCCAGAGCGATCGAAACACGACGAACAGGTGCAATTTCAAAGGTGTTTCAGACTAAACTAATCCTCATCTGCTGTAAGACTCAGCAAAAACATGACAGAGAATTATGGTTGGTTCCTGTTATCAGCTCAGTCGTAACTAAAATGACATGGGCAGTAAAAAAAAAAAAAAAAATAGGAAATGCCTGTGAATAACTGTAAAATGTCTTGTGTAGTTCTCTATTTGTTCTGCAAACAGTCACATGATATTGTATTGCCTGTGTGACTAAACCCCGTGTTGACAGGGTGTGGTTTTCTCACTTACTCTCCTACTAAAATGCACAGAAAAGTGATTTCTCAGTGTACCTTCGTGATTGTCTCTTCCATCTGGTTCTGTGTCAGGGCAGGTATGGTGGTCTTAAGGTAGTCTACAATGGTCTCAAAACTGTCACACTCCAGTATCTCTCCCTCATGGTTGCTCAGCAAACACAGGGCCACCTTAAAAATCACCTCTGTGCCCTGGTCAAATAGCAGGTCTGCCAAACACAACACACGTGCATTCATAAAACACGCAGCTAGAAACACGTAAGAGAGTAATTAGAACGTTCGCCCTAATCTCCACAACTGTGCCAGAACTGCCACTGACTTAAACAGCACCACACGCGCAGCAAGAGAGAACGGACTCGTACCGAAGATACGGGAGACGAAGCCGAGGGGGAACTGCGAGGCGAAGAGTGTGAGGAACCAAGGTGCGGCATACAGGCTGGGGCTGATCTCATGCTCCTCCAGGTGCGAATACAGACCACGGTGGTAGTCATGCAGCAGGCGGGACAACTGGTACATCTGAATCTACAAAGACACAAGAGAGGGATGGTCAGGAGGGTGAACTCTGATCACGCAGACGGGCCTGAGAGCCAGTTGTGATTGCTGAATCTTTCTCTAGTTTGAAGGTTTAAACATTAGCACCGCTGATGATGAATAACCACAGAGCATGTAGGAGGTGGGGTCGGGCGTGTGAAAGCTGAGAGGACACAGCTGACAAAGAGATTCGGCATACGTCTAATGGATTACACAGAACAGTAATGCGCAACTACTTCTGAGGAGATTTCCAGGGAGCATTTCAGCTTGGTTACTTTATCATATCATCACAATATTGCACTTACTCCGGTAGCTCTGTAGCACTACTGCCTCATATCTTTTTTGCATTTTAGACAACTATAGTTTCACTGAGGTAAATCAGTAACTTATCTCCTGTATCATTGTTTCCACTGACACTTCAAAAAAAAAGAAAAAAGAAAAAAAAAAAAAAAACTCGTCCTGCCGCATTCTTCATGCACATGGCAAACACGCTAGGGCCTTTACAAGTACAAAAGGTGTGGCATTAAGGACTAAAGAAAGGCCACTGCTCTCACCTGCAGGGAAATCATATCAGGCCGGTACTGGCGCCGGAGCCCCAGATCGTACATTAGAAACTTCAGCGTGTCGAAGGCCTGCTCCTCGCTCATGTGCAGCAGCAGCACTCCAGCTACAAAGCTGATGCCCTGGCAGTAACCCACCTCCGTGTCGAGTAGAGAGTAAGCCTTCAGCAGGTTATAGAGAGACAGCTGGCCTGCGCCCAGCTGCGCACTGAAGTACTGGTGCGTGGGGAATGTGCGACCTGCAGGACAGAGGAGGATATCCGTGACACCGCAGACAAAAGACTAACTGGGCAAGCCAGGGATTATATTCAGGCTTCGTTATACACACGAAACAGAGAAACATTGAATCACATTCTATATTAGAGAGAAGGCATACGTTATAGTCTTGTAATTGTCCCTACTGGTGTCATTTTAGAGAAATAGTACGGCAAAAATAAAAGTAAAAGAAAAAATTTAAAAAATGAATAAAATTACATTATTTTCATGTTTTCACCCACAATAGTTTAAGTCGCATAATTATGCCGATTTTTACACATAGGTGTGTAATGCAGTGTCAGAAAGCATATAAACAAATCCCTTCGTGATACTGAACAACTCCACCAGGCCTGAGACAAGCATGTGATGATTTAGGAACGCAGCTGTATTAATACTACAAGCTTCACATACTTGTTTACAGGCTTCACGTACATTGATTGAAGACATTTAAGGCGCAGAAGAAATCGAGGAAAATGTATCTTTGCAGTTACGTCTTTCTACTTTGGCCTGTGTAATGAATTTTCTTAAATGCGTAAAGTTAACGGGATCACGAAAGCAGCCTCAATTTTCTCTAACTGAAATTTACATCTCGTATCTAATTGAGCAGACTTGGGAAAGCTTTGTTTATTCGCAATATAATGTGCGAATTCAGGACTTTTTCTTTCCCCCGTTATATTTTTGGTATCAGTTCATTTTAACAGATGAACTGCAATAGGGGATCAGGAAGACAAGTTCTAAGGCACAGGTCAGAGGTCATGAGACATATACAAAAAAACAAAAAACAAAAAAAAAGTACCCAGGTCCACCAGGATGGCATGCTGCTGCGTGGTGAGCTGCTTCAGCAGATCCTGGTAGGGCGTCTCGGGAGGCTGCTGCCGCTGAGGTAGACGATGACGCAAGCGATACTGCTGAGAGAGGAGCAGCCACACCTCCCCTCGCCGGCTTTTTGGGACACCTTCACCCACACGTCCACACATTCGCAAACATGCACAGAAGGTTACACAGTATGAGCAGATTTATTTCTGTTCAATGGACCAGCAACAAATCGGATATTGCTAGATAGTGACATCATAGATGCTCAAACAAAGGCTTCTTTATGATAATGTGAATAGAGGGGATTTTGCAGCTACCCTGGCAGAGAACAGTGTGGATCTCATCTTTATCCCACTGCACTTTAGTCCTGCAAGGAACGTTCAGCTTCTTCTCCCACAGAGCCTGCACCTCTGCAGGACACTCGCCTACCTCCTGGTAGTCCAGCTTCATCTTACGGATGTGTAGCTCATCTCGGCTGGCTAAATATGAACCGCACACACACACACACACACACACGCACACACTGAATAAGATTACAGTTATGTAAAGAAGCCATTCAGATAAGATCAGTTAAGGCAACAGAGCTAACGATAGATGCATGGCCATCAGTCGGCCTGTTATCTACTAGTAGAGATCCCACAACAATTAATTATCAATTAAAATCCTTGTGCTCTTTCTCTGGCATGTGCATTTCTACATTCAACGTGAGCAAGAGAAAATGGCATTTAAGCAGCTACTTCAGCTCTACCAGCAACTACAATATGCAAAGCTATCAGAATGCAGTTAAGCGTCTATGTAAAAAATTCAAAGTATCCAAAAAGACACTCTTGCAATTCAAATCTTGCAGTTAGTTAATCTGCCTACGATGCATTGCTGTCTTTCTGGTCTCTGTTTGTGAGTGAATATGCTGGCATGCCACTGGTTAAAGGAGCTGTTCATACATAGCCAAGCCTTTTCCCTCCCTTTCTTACCTTCTGCTCAAAACAAGCATTTTCAGTTTCTGCCTTCCTCGACATAGCCGACTCGGACACAAATGTATGAGGTGAAGCATGGAGAAGAGGGGAGTGGGAGAGAACAAGGCTGTCACTTGAGGAGAAGTGTGCGTTAGTGTGACCTTTTGTAGCCAACAGAGGGCAATATTTTACAAATAAGAGATACTATTTGCAAAACCACGCACCTAAATAAAGATTCATCCGACAAAACGCGATCCACGACCGTGTGCGCACTTTTAAGAGTAATGCATTAACTCCTCTTCTGTGCAAACTCTCTGTAACATCCGCATGATGCGGGTGAGAGGTCAATGCAAATGTTTTCCTAGAAATATGTAAACTTAATTCAAGCTTGTCAGGCTAAATATATCTTTGTGGCAGAATATCAAACAGATACAACAGCACTCCTGCCAACAGGAGAAAGCCAAAGAACTTGCTGAAAGTAACTGGGTCTTATGAGGAAAAACAGACACTACAACCACAAATAAACATGTAGATGGTGAAAGTACATGTTATTGTGTGTGAGTTATGTGTTACTGCATGTGAAGTTGTTGGAGTTTCGCTTTGAGCAGCATGATTGAATTCAAATCACAAGTATAGCACTGTCGCAAAAGTCAGAA
>JAQMCW010000034.1:7331111-7346457 GCA_030068335.1 Chrysichthys cranchii
CCATCATGCCAAAAGGAAGCCATATTTGAGCAGCTCCAGAAGTGCCGTCGTGTCCTGTGGGCCAAGACTCATTTGAAGTGGACTGTTTCAATAAATTATTGGCTCATGTGATTTGAAAGGCTTTTAGTTTTCATTTTATTCAAATTTAAAGAACCTCCCAACTTTTCTGGGATTCGCGCTGTAATTGGCTGGAAAGAACTACAAAAGAAAGATAAAAATGATTCTACATTTGTGATTGTTTCATCTGATGCATAAAATACCAGCAATATTTTCCATTTAGTAAAACACATTGTTAGAACAATTTTAGGAAATTCCATGATGGGCTTAACTTCATCTAAATCTGAGCTAAAATGAAAACCTCACCTCACCTAAGTATATTTTGGAATCAGCACAAAATAAATACATAAGGGAACACACACTGTTACCTTTTAAACACTGAAATGAACTACTGTTTTTAGTGAACACCTCAACAGTACACACTGACTCTTTTAGGTGAACCGTGAGAGCTGAGATGCACACATGAGCTTTTTGGGATTTGTTCCTTGTTTCCCAAATAGAGGTAACCCATTGCTTTTGCTCTTGCAGTGCAACTTAATTAAAATGCTCTTATTAAAACAATCACTGGGTAAAATATTTTTTTTTTTAAAAATCTACTTTTACTGGTGAGCCAAAGCCGAAGTCAAAGAAGCCGACTCACTGTAAAGGGAAGAATGCATATTTCTGAATTCCTATCAGTAAAACCACCAAGACATTCAGGGCAAGTTTTGTTTTTCAGAAGTTCCTGCAAGTTAAGCAGGTTTGTCAAGACATTTTTGTTTGTCATTTCTGACTGTTTATGGGCGGCATAGTGGCTTAGTGGTTAGCACGGTCACCTCACAGCAAGAACTTCCTGTGTTTGATCCCCGGGTCGACCTGGGCGCCTTTCTTTCTGTGTGGAGTTTGCATGTTTTCCCCCGTGTCCGTGTGGGTTTTCTTCGGGTACTCCGGTTTCCTCCCACAGTCCAAAGACATGCACAGAGGGGATTAGGCTGATTGGCTACTCTAAATTGCCTGTAGATGTGAATGTGAGTGAGAATGGTTGTCTGTCTCCATGTGTTGGCCCAGTGTCGGATTGGCGACCTGCCCAAGGTGTACCCGGCCTGTCGCCCAAAGTCAGCTAGGATTGACTCCAGCTTCTTCTCCGTGCAACCCCGAACAGGATTAAGTGGCAGATGATGAATGAGTGAGTGAGTAATTCAATCACATGGATGTATGGCGTATGGTAGACATTCCACATAATGACCCATAAGAACCCGAGGCTGATGATAAATGAATTTAAAAATGTACTGTTATATACCAGGTTAAATGTTTAATTGTTGATAAGATGAAGGTTTCTGCAAGGAGACATTTATTTAACCTTTATGAAAGGAGTATTGGGTGCTTTATCTAATTTTCCAGCATGGCAAAGTCAATAAGACAGCTGCATGTTCTGGTTTCTTGGTAACATGACCAGTTGCTTTTTCCCCATTTCTTTCTTTTTCTTTTTAATTATCGCCTTATTCATTTCCATTATTAAAATCAAGTAACTCAAGAATAAAATTAATCAACAGCGCAATGGGGTGATGTTAATTATTTTCCTATAACATCACATTCTGTCATTTTTTTTTTTAATTCTTCTCATTGTCTCAGTATTAACATGTAACAATCAGTAAATATCAGTGTGGTGGAGAGAACTGCGTGGTAGCCAGAAATAAATCTAACACATTTTCTAGTGTGTAGTATCATATTGAAAAATGGTAAGAAAACAAAACCAAAAAAAAAAGACCTTCTTATGCCAGAGCATAAAAGACATGCGATTTGTTTGTGCATGTTAAGCAATTTAGAGCCCGAAGCAGGAGTGCTGCCAATTTTATCTGGAATGACACAAGACTGCCAAATATCAGTCCATCCCACTGCATTACAATTTGTGGGATCTTTTGTTTTTTATACCTGCAGGCTACATGCACAGTTTTTCCATGCAAAAAGCTACATGTTCTAAGCCTAATTGGAAAAAGTAGGCTATATTTTGCTAATAAACACATGTATTCCCTCCATCCCTGCTCTCTGCTTCATTTTTCATCCATCTTGATTTTCATGACTGCCCAAGGCAACATCATGCTGATAAAATCAAAGACGGACTTCATGATGTAAAACAAACATAAGGAGAGCTAATCATTTACCGGATTAGGTCATTATGCGCATTGCTTTCTCACACAGTTGGTGTCTGTACGACTGTTGAGTTTTAAAAAGGCACTTTAAAAAGGCTAGTTTAAAAGGTACCCGAGCCACGGCAAGACTCAAGACTTCCTACAATAATGAAAACACTTGGAAAATGGTTTAATGATGTTTACAACAAAAGAGATCTGTACAGTTACAGTAAAGATTATCTTTATATATTAAAAAAAATACAGCAGACAAAATGTATCTAATCTACCATGAATCCTGATTCACATACTTGTATTTCTACACAATCGGTCAGTTCTAAGCTACCATGATGTAGCCATTTGCAGAGTCCAGGCAAAAGCTTGTGTTTGGAGTGAGCGGCATTGAAGCCCTGCTCCATAGTGATACTCAGGATCCAAGAACTGAGCTTCACTATTGCAACAGGGGCTTAAAGTTCAGATAAGACATACAGAAATACAATCTACTTTATGACCATTGTTAAAAAAAAAAGAAAAAAGAAAGAAAGAAAGAAAAAAAATAAAGAGAAAAAAAAGCTTTAGCTGAAGGAAATGAGAATGACCATTTACAGTCTTCGACCGAAGCACTATATACATTTTCCTATTTTTTCCTCGTTGGTTAAAAAAGAAAAAAAAAAAAACAATGGTAACTCGGGCAGTGAAACTGATAAATCACATACACGGACACACCCAAAACGTATAAAAATACTATTTGTTTAACCTACTAATAGTAAGACAGTTCTTCAGTTAACTCCATGCTGTGACAGAAAAAAGAGCAATACATCCAACAAATCAGAATTTTAAAATGCCACTTTTGTTTTTGCTTTGTTTTTTGTTTTGTTTTTTTTTTTCCTTAAGTATTTCAGAAAAATACCAAAATATACATCTAAGCTTTGGAATTACTGAGGTTAAGACTAATGTCAGGGCTGGGTTCTGTTCCTTAATACACACGCTGAAGGGTCTGGAGAGGAAGAGAGAGAAACAGGACAAAAAGACAGTGTCATCTTTGGTATCTGCATGTGTCAAACATTTCATATTTGGATTTTTGCTTTGGGATAGAGCTTGTGGCGTCTGTCGACCTTGCACTCCATATAAAGCTGCTGAGTGAAGAGTCGAAGACCCATTTGGTTAAGAGCGGTCTTGCGGAGACACAGCCCCAGCGGCAAACAGGACAACAATGCATAGTTGCACAGGGAAATCAAGATGGCGGAAAGAGCAGAGACAACTTGTAAAAGAGGAGTCGAAACGGCACACGGGAATAACGAGACATCAGTACAGAACATAACCGTGGACAGAGGTCAGATGTGTTTTTGGTTCGAGACACTCATAGAAACAGATTTGCTTGGTTACAACTACAAAGACAAAAGGCGTTGAGTCCAGAGAGCAGACGGTTCATCCTGAGCAGGTTGCAGTGTGCACAGGATGTCCTTCAGTGTGTACTAATTAACATCACCCAGTCAAAGAGGGGTTAATTTTACAAGTCCCTTGGAGAAGCCTGCCCTCTGTCCTTATCATCTTCTTATGACCTCAGATCCATGAAGGCCGGGTAAAGAAGGAGAGACAGCTGAGTCCATACAATCACTTTGTAAGTCTTTGGTTACCACAGAGAGGATGAGGGCTGAGGACTGGGAGGGCCACGAAGAGGACACACACACACACAAATACACACATCATACACCAAATAAGCCCTGCAGTTACATTCATACAAACGAAGGACATTAAGGAGACGATTGTCAAATCATAAAAACCAACTACAAGGTTAATTACAAAGACAAAAGGTGCAAAATAAATATGGCTAGAATATGCAAACACTACATTTAAGGGTAAAACATTAAAAAAAAAAAAGGAAAAAGGAAAAAAAATCAACCCGAGAGTCATACTCTACAAGCATGACATTATTAAGTGTATATGTGTGTAGTGTGTCTCTATAGCAGCTGCTGGACCCTCACTCGATACGCTAAATAGACATCTGCAGGCTCCTCTTTCAGGACAGGGTTTTTTTTATTAGGGTTTTTTTTTGTTTGTTTGTTTGTTTGTTTTTCAAAATAGATTAAAGCAAGTTTTTACTCTTTTTTGAGTTAGAAATGAGGTATACAACAGCTCCTTTACCCATTCCAGCAAACTCAGCCATCAGGTCCATGACTGTTTCCGCCTTTTATCCTATTCCAGAAATGGACTGAAGGCCTCTGGGAGCAACCTACAGGCCAGAAACTATACAACTACAGGCGTTCCAAAAGCCAAAAATCTCTAACGCAACCACTTATCAGATCAGATCACTTATCTACAGTTTATGCTACACCAGATCTGCTGCTGAAACACAAAGCATCATCACTCGTCTCTGGCTCTGGAAAACCACTCAGTCCAATCACAGGTTAAAAGCACGTAGAGCCAAGTGGTCACCATTGCCTCAATCAGACAGAAATGCTTTCAGAAATTTTGGACATCGAGGTTGTTAATATTTCCTTTTTGTTTCCCAACTGATCATTAGATATAGTTCTTAAATCCAGTCAATTTAATCAGGTTCAGAGAAATATCTTCCCTAACTCTGAAAACAAATGCACAGCTACCAAGAAATGACAACATCCCTGTTCACTTGCACAAACAGCTGGAGTTGGGTTATTAGTAAAGCTTTTAGCAACAGGTTTCCAACCTGCATAAGTCACACCAAAATAACAGGTAGCAACATTCTGTATGTTCAAACTTCACAAACTAAAAAAAAATGGTCAATACTCACAGCGTTATTTCAGCGATCAAAATGTGACGTACACATAAAAACATGCGGGAGTGCGTCCTTACTCTCATCCCAACACACACACACACACACACACGCGCACACACACATGCACTCGCCAACCGACAAACTATAGTTTGCTACAAAACGTCAATCTTCTAAAAAATAATAGTAAGGCATAAATGATAAGTATAAGTTAATTTTGTTAAACTAAGAAAGCCAGTGATGTTGCTCCCTCATGCTATACAAAAAATATATAAAATAATGTAAATAAGTTGAAATGATTGTTAAAAACAACACGGCAAATCAAGCCAATAGAAAAACAACAAGAAAAAGGTATGATCAGGTGCTTTTGGGTCCTTTTCCCAGGCAACAGTAAAAGCTGAGAGCACCGTGGCAAGCCCCCTCATTCAACACCCTACATTTAATTGTGGAGGGTATAAATGACAGCAAGCTCCACATCCGAAGAGTGCGGCGTTCGATTTTTTTGGTCTTGACGGTTTTCAGTTTCAGTTCAATTGCTATCATAAAAAGTAAGGAAGGAATTATTTGTTTTTAGGGTTTTTTTTTTTTTGGTTGGTTGGTTGGTTGGTTGTTTTTTTTGTGAAGAAGCATGACAAAACACTACATTCAATCTTTATAATAACTGAATTATAAAATATGAGTATATTACATATGTATATTTATATTTCTATACATAGAATTTAGGGAAACAGTTCTCTAATTATTTAAGTCGTTCCTCAGATAAATATTTCCGTGACCTCCCACACGTCCCGGCACCACATCACTGCACTAAAACAACGGCGATACATAACCATACATAAAACTACAAATCCCATAAGGCCATGGGCAGCCTTAGGACAGAACCAGCGAAGTGAGCAGCAACAAGCCACAAAGACAAAGGCTTTCTTCACTTTGGCAAGTAGGACAATAAAATAATAAAACTGGAGGTACCCTATAAGTAGTAGTACTTGAAACAGCAGTAGTAGTTTGACTTAAAATGTTTGTTTTTTTTTTATCTGTTAACTAATGTTTTCTTTTTGTGTAGTATTGAAAAATGTAAAAGGACAATTCAAACACTAAAAAAAAAAAAAAATTCTTGTCTGTTGGTGCCATTTTGCTTAAAGCGAACCTTCCATTTAAGTGCTGATGAGGTAATTAAAAAAAAGAAAAGAAAAAAGAAATTCAAGCCACCCGAAAGCAGCAGACAGGTAACAGAAAAAACTGGACAATAATCCTCAATAATGGATGGGACTAAGGGAACAAAATGGACCTAGGAAGAAAATTCACAATGCCAGTGAGCTTTTGGAGGTACATGATGCATGGTTTTATAGTTAATTTACAATGTGACTTGATGTCTGGGTGACAGAGCATGCACCCTCTGATTACACATTCTCTGGTAAAGCAAGTATGATTAAGGAGTTGAAAGATCAAAATCGAGGCAAAGCCAGGAACCGTCTACTAAAAAAAAAAAAACATTAAGAATTAAAATAATAGATTAATCCCGAATGCGTATTAACTCCATCCATGCAAAAAAAGTGGTTTTGGTATACCACACTAGGTACCGTTAAAGCCTTATGTGTTCGTATGTACCAGTGCTGTGCCAGGCTTAAAGGACAGTCAAACAAAGGAGTGGTTTGGGGTTTTTCCACAGTCCACACAGTCTTATACACTACTAGTGGCAACAGCGTTAAAGCTAATGCCGCAAGTGGATTCCAGTGAACTCAACTGAGGATGAGATCTGACGAGGACGAGGAGCCTCTAAGACTCTAAGATGTTGACTGCATCAAATGTAGTAGAGCATTGTAAGAAATATAACTGGAGGTATACTTGGCACTTGGAGCCCATTACCTATGCTACTGAACAATAAATACCTTTAAACAAAGAAGAAGAAGAAGAAGAAGAAGAAGAAGAAGAAGAAGAAGAAGAAAAAGTAGTGAGCACAGCTCAAGCTGCACTTTAAAGCTAAACACAACTCATTCAAGTATGTTCATTATGAGTTGTAGGAATTTGGTATTAAAAAACAAACCAAAATAAACAAAAAACCAAAACCAAGAAAAAAAACAAAAAAACAAACAAAAAAAAACACACAAGTATGACATGAGGAAGCTTGTCAGTAGTGTAGAGTGGTGATAGTGTGGCCAGCATTTCACTGATAACCACAGGCACAGCAGCTAGCAAGAAAACGACTTTGGTTCAAGCTTTACATCATGGCTGAATTACATTGGTAAGGGGAGAGTAACAGATCAGTCTGCTAAAGCTCCTAAGCATTGACCCAAACCTGCCTAGATAAGTGGATATTTCAGTCTATTAAGGAACAAAACACTCTGGCATCTTAAAAGCGCACAGAAAACAAGAACCTGTAAGACAAAAGCACCTTGTTTCCATCCGCACACAACACATCCTTAAAATATATTAACTTTAATAGAGAGAGAGAAAGAGGGTGCCTACTTCAGCCCTACCCCCCTCACCTCTTGCTCACAAAGACTTCTCAGCAATGATCTGGAGGGGGTCAGGTTACTTTGGGGTGTTTTTGCTGCAGTGCATGTTCCTGACCACCTCCACACTTTTCAAACCTCCACCCTCCCCAACCACTCCGGTTATTTGGTTAGCTGCACAAACAAGACAGAGCAGAGCAGGGGGGAGTAGGGGGCATCTCAACCGAAATAAAAAATAGTTTTGTCTTTGGAAATGATCTTCAAAATATTGCATTATAATATTTCCTGTGGTCTACCAAGAACTTCCACTCATAAATATTTTAACTTACCCTACGCTACAATGGTAATATACAGCAACGTTTTAACAAATATTTTTGGTATATTGTAAAGAGAGGCCAGCCAAAGACCTTAAAAATAATTAAAAAAAAGACCTCTTACTCAGAACATGACATGTTGTCCCTCTAAAAACCAGTCAGACCACAGTTCTCAAATCCAGTTTTTTTTTTTGGTACAGGTACTGTGCACAAGTAGAAAAACAAACACCTTTAAACTCTCCTGGTTAGAGGACAACCAGGCCTTCCTCCCCTGGGCCAAGTTGCTTCTGGAAATGTTACAGTTGTCACCAGACAACTGGTGACATCCTCCTATATGACCTAACCCATTAAAACACTCACACACACACAAACAGAAAGCAAACTCCTATAACCCCACAATGTCACTACACAGACAGCACACCCTGTGATGGGAAGACCTTATGAGGCTGACGGACTTTGGGACAAAGACAGGTCACAGTCTAGGCATCAAATGGTCATACCACTAAACAGTAGCAGAACAGTTTCAGGAGCTCTCAGCGCACCATCTCCACATTCTTTACAAGTGACTGAGGTCTACACTGCCCAGCTGTTGCAGCCCAAGACCTGTCACCTTTGTAATGACTGCTCATGCAATCCTTTTAAAGCTATTTATCCTATGCAAATAAGCCCATCTTGGGGTCCATACTTTACACCCAGACTAGAAAGCGTTTAAAAACCTTTGCTACCAAGTATTGAGAATTTCTTCTGTTAAATCAGTGTTTCGAGACAGCGACCATACCAACGATTCCTTAAAGCAATGAAACCGTTATCACAGCCACTTATTACTTCTTTAAAGCCTTGTAACCACAAGTAAGAATTATACAGGACTAAAGCTGCATCAGATAAAAGAAACCATAAGCCAAAAGGGGGAAAAAACATTTGATATGAAGTTTCCAGAGTCCTGCAAAGCAGCACCTCTGACAAAAAAAATAAAATAAAAATTTTAAATCAAAAGGTGTCTTTAAAGTTCCTCAGTAATGACGATCACAGTAAAGGCTATTAATGCTATCAATAAGGAGTAATTCGGCAGATAAAAATAAACAATAAGGTAATGTGTTTTTGGTTAGGAGTGTTTTAGGATCAAATAACAAGATATAAATGCAAACCATAGAGTGAGTTAAAATCACTCAAATATAACGTCTTTGCATTACCAATTGAGCAAGCGTTCAGCCCAGAAACAGTTCAGTTTTGGCCATCTTAACGCTTGGCTCCTTTGTAACACCAACATTCATGAAGTTGTTGCTGAAAAATCAAAGCAGGCAACAAGATCAAAAGAAGAAAATCTCAAATAAAAGATGGAGCTATGAAAAAGATGGAGCTATGAAAAAGAAACAAAAATATTAACTTAATATAAAACTTCATTTTAGTATGTTTCTTTTTGGTGGTAGCAAAGGGATTAAATAATGATTGATGAGAAGGAGAAGAAGGAGAACCAAGGTGGGCGGGGATTTCACTGGGCCTTGGAGGCGGTGCTGATGGTGGAGGCGGGCACTGCTGCCGTGGTGACGGCATTGTGGTCTGCAGCGACGTGCAGATTGAGGGCCCCAGCGGCCCCTGCAGCCCCTCCGGCAGACACCAGGCTCACTGGGTTGCTGGTGAGCAGGGACAGGTTCTGCGGGTTCAGGAAGAGCGGCGCCGTCACCAGGTTCGGGGTGCTGCCGGCATTGGCGTTGGCAAAAAGCAAGTTCCCGCTGCCATCCAGTGAGGTGATGGGCAGAGTCCCACTTGACGCCAGAGCTATGGAGAACACAAAGTCAACAGAATTATCTCACTAATACGGGGGTACCTTTTATATAAAGGACTACCATACTAAATGTGCCAAATGTCAAGCATAGAGCCCTGGGAAGTATTTAACTCTGCTGACATTAAATCAAGAGCACATTTTTGTGACACTGCAGCATCCCAAAACAACAGTTTTTGTTCTAAGATGGTTTCGCTACCAGCTTACAGTAAATTCACTACAGTCAATTTCATAAAAGGTCATACAAGTATCCTGTGCCCACAACTGCTGACTGAAATGTGATTCAGGGGGATAATAAAATGACGGGTGTACTTGCCATTCCACACACCTTGGATGGTGGCCAGAGTACTGTTGCTCATCAGTGCTGGACTCAACGCACTGCCCAGACCACCAGGAGCCAGACTCAGCAGAGCCCCACTAATCAGCATACACACACACACACACACACACACACACACACACACACACACACACAGAAAGAGAGGGAGATGGAGGTGGAGAGAGAAACAAAAACTTTTTAATCACTCTGACAGAATCATTCTGTTTTATGTGCAAATAGTAAATTAAAAGAAATAAAGATTCCTATGCAATTCCCTTCAATATGTAAACTAACTTCTGCTAAGTAACAAAAGACAAAGAAAGTTAATAGGTATGCACACTTTAATGCACTTACTACTCTAGATTCAAGGTCAACAGTTTACAAATAGAGGAACTAATGATAGTAAAAGAAGCAGTCGTAAAACCACATACCCAGGAGTAAATTGCGAGGAGGCCATGAGGCCTGGGTTGAGGCCAGCGGCTGCAGCCATGGCGGCAATGCTAGCGCTGGTAGGCAGCTGTGCAGCTCCCTGCAGCGCGGCAGACAGGCTAGACGCAGCCACCATTACCTGGCCCGTGCCCAGCGGGTTCACCGGTGTGGTGTGTGCCTGTGTAACGGTGCTCGCTGGCTCCTGAGTCACCACTGAATCAGCTGACACGGCCTGGGGCGCACTGGGGGAGGGGCTGAGTGAAGGTGACGAGGTTGCCGTCGACCCAGCAGGTACTGTAGAGGCGGTGGATGCAGTCTTGGTAGTTGCTGTGCCCACAGTGGTACCTGGAAGAAAGACAGTACTATGAGCCCATCACTCTGATTACACCAAAAAGTAAAACATTCATAAATATATGAGACATATAGAAGCCAAGATAAAAGTAAGGAATGAATATCATATTTGATTAATTTTTGCACTTTTATATGCTGCAAAACAACCAGCCTTTGGACAAAAAACAGACAAGCCTGGCTTGTCCTTAAAGCACAGCTCTCTGGCCATCACCAATACTTGAGTGCAGCGTACCAGGGAGTCCGATGCTGGAGATGCTCGTGCTGGTGAGAGGCAGAACTGGATTTACAGTCAGTGCAGTCGAGGTGCTACTGGTCACAAGACTGGATGTGCTAGGCGCCTATTAAAAAAAGAGAATATTTCAATTTCAATTCAATTCAATTCAATTCAATTTCTTTATTCAGCCATCTATTATTACAATGCCAATAATAATAATAATAATAATAATAATAATAATAGCAATAAAGTCACAAGACTGGATGTGCTAGGCGCCTATTAAAAAAAGAGAATATAAGAATGCCTGTTGGACTAGGAATCTTGATGAGCTCCTGTAAACGGTCATTTCCATAAAACAAGCTTTCTTGGTGCCCTTAGATACGTGCAAATCTGATCATATAAATGTACAATTCAGCTCACCAGCGGTGTGGAGGGGGAGAAGATTGCTTTAATGGGGGTGCTGGCAGCACTGCCACTGCTGGGTGGGTTGATCCTCTTCTCCTTCTGCCGGCGATTGCAGAACCACACACGGATCACCTCCTTCTCCATGTTCAGCTGGTCAGCGATCATGGTGATCTCCTCAGAGGTAGGTTTTTGGTTCTGCTTGAAGAGTACAGAGATGCCCTTTCAGCACGAGACAGCAAATGGAACTTTAAACACTTTTCCCATGCTCGGGACTAAAGTTCAGCAATGTAGTATAACTATGAACTTTTATTTTTTAACTATTACTTTTTACTATGAAGTAAAAAGTAGCGCTGAACCGTTCAAATATTCAAATAGGAGATGCTCCTCACCTCTAGAAAGCTCTTTTCTAAGGCCACTCTGATGTTGGTCTCGATGCTGGTCCTCTTCTTGCGCCGGCGGTTTAGGCCCTCCATGCCCAGCCCAGGCGAGCCAATAGAGCTGGGGCTGGACAGGCCCTGGTCCGACGTCTGGTTCTCTGCACACACAGCACGTACAAACACACACAACTGGATATAAGTACCTGAGGCTACCGTGGCTCATGCAATCCTGCTCTAGAGTACTAACATGTTCTTTGAACAGTTAAACAGTAAGTGACACTGGGAGGTTATCACACAAATTGCTACAAGATACTGTGGTGCCTACAGTGGTAACCAGTTAAGTTTAACACAAAATACATGAGCATCATGAAAACAATTGCCATTAGTTCAATCTAAACATGCATTAACTACAATGTAACTATTGTCTACTTGGAACAGGCCTGAGCTATGACAGGAATCTGCTCCAGATCCCATCCACCCAGAGCAAAAGGGCATGCCAGAATAGAGAAATACCTGCATCATTTAGCCACTTCTCCAACAGAGGCTTCAGTTTGCACATGTTTTTAAAGCTCAGGTTCAAGGCTTCGAAGCGAGAAATGGTGGTTTGGCTGAAGTCGTTTCCATATAGCTTTCCCATAGCAAGGCCAACATCCCCCTTTCACACAAAGAGAAACTGCTTGAAAGAGAAATTGCTAGCACACACCATTATCTCATCATCAAGCTACTGTAGTAAGTAAACTGTTGGTACTTCAGAGAGCCTTGAAGACACAAAATGACAAAATGTATAGTTTACCTGAGTGAAGCCCAATTTGATCCTCCTCTGTTTGAAGGTCTTGGCGAACTGCTCCAGTTCCTCCAGGTCACTGGGTTCCTCCAGACTGGGCGTTTCCATGCGCTTTGGTGTCGTCTGGCTGTGAGGGAGGGTCTGGATGGGGGTAGCTGCTATCGTGCGGGTCGGTGTTGCTGGCTAAAGGGTAAGAACACAACATTAATTAGAGGTCAAGAAGGTACATTTTAACTTTATGGCAAGAGGAACACAACCAGAGACACAGCAAAACCAAATGATAAAAAAAAGCTTTACTGCGAGCCCCTTTCATCATATTAAAAAAACGGTTGCACATTAGCTATGGGTATGTCATTACTCTTTTACACTTCTGTAAGTGTTTGCGAAATTCACACTAAAACTAAGGTTTTCTAACCTGTGTGGCAAGAGTGATGCTTGGCTGACTCTGCAGGAGGTTGGCTTGACTTTGAGGTAGTTGAGTTAGAAGATTCTGGGCTTGCAAGAGGCCTGTTAAGAAATCATAGTTGAAAAAAAGAACATCAGTAAAGGCTAGCCAAAGCAAGCTTGGTCTGTGCATGGCTGCACTGAGATTACAAAGGTTAAGCGCTCACTCTGCTGGCCCTGCGGCGTCTGTGAGATGATGAACTGCGCTGGCTGCAGCTGGGCAGCAATTGGATGACCTGGCTGGACCAGCACAAATTGCTGCAAATTGAGGTTCTGCTGCTGCTGCAGCTGCTGCAACTGCTGTCACACATACAAAACAGAAGAGAAAGCCAGACAGACAAAACTCTCACTCACTGAGCTTTAAGACAAATGCCAGGTCCTACTACACATTACATTACAGTACAGTCATTTGGCAGATGCTCTTATCCAGAGCGACTTACATTTATCCCATTCATACAACTGAGCAGTTGCGGGTTAAGGGCCTTGCTCAAGGGACCAGCAGTGGCAGCTTGGCGGTGATCAGATTTGAACTCCCGACCTTCCAATCAGTAGGCCAACGTCTTAACCCCCTGAGCTATACCCATGTAGGACCCTTCAAACTGTATTACATAACTGAAGAACAATGCATGGTGGTAATCTGTGTATTTTAGTGACAGTTGGTCATGATATGAAGGGATACAATCTAACATTTATTAATAACTTGATAAGGAAATGAACTGGAACCTGCTGGAACGCTGTCTACAGTCAAACGAGATTTACATCACCATGGACTGAGAGTCTGCCATCCAAGAAAGAAGCCCCTGCTCCAAAATCAACTACTTCAAGCTCAACTAATGTTTGCACCTAACCACGTGGACAAAGAAAAAGCCGTCTAGAGGAATGTTTTATGCACAGATGAGACAAAAATTGAGCTGTTTAGCCACAATGACCAGAGTTAAAGAAGAAAACTGTACCAACTGTTAAGCATGGTGGTGGTAGCATCATGCTCTGGGGCTGTTTTGCTGCCAGTGAAACTGGTCCAATGGATAGAATACTGAAGAACCACAGACCTCCTCAGCAAAACCTCAAACCATCAGCTAGATAGTTGAAACTTGAACACAAATGAGTGTTCCACTGGGGGGACACTGATCTCAAACACACATCATAGCTGGTTGTGGAATGGATAAAGCAGGCTAACAATAAGCTTCAAACGCCTCTTGGCCTCAACCCGACTGAAAATATGTGGACGGTGCTTAAAAGTCGAGTCTGTGCCAGGAAACCCACAAATTTAATTGAACTCTACCAATTCTGCCAAGAAGAGTAATCAAATATACAACCAGAATTCAGAACATCTGCCCATTAATAACATCTGCCCGTGGTGTGTTGCAATTGTCCCAAACCAGTTTTTGCAGACCCCTAACAGGCTTTCCAGCACACCTGTGCCTGGTTTTCAAAGTGTTCATAATTGCTTGCTTTGTGTATGCCACGAACTGAAATCATGCACTATCTAGGGTTTCATAATCAGGTTTGGGAAATACTGATCTATGTTTACTAGAACAAACACAACACTTCGTATTCATGACTTGAACGGGTAATTCAGCATTCATTACCACGGCGTTACACATCTACACGTTATATTGAGCATATCACTCAAGTACATCTAAGAAGGAATGTGAAAAATGTACTGTAACAAGAAGAAAATTAACATTAACTTGGTTCAGAGTGAATGTTTGTATTGTTCTTACAGGTGTGATCTGAATGGGCTGAGAAAGGGGGATCTGTGTGATCGGCGTGGCAGCGGAGGCAGAGATATTCGCTCCTGTGGTGCTGCTCTGCTGGCTGGCCGAGTGCTGCTGCACAGCTGCAGCCAAAAGCTGTGCCTGAGCCTGCTGCAGCAACAACTGCTGTTGCGCTGGAGTCAGAGTCAACTGATGTGTGGGAGAGGTAGACAACACAGAGAGACAAAGAGAAAAATAAGAAAAACTTTCATGTTTAAATCACTTGAACTACCACATTGCACTATATTTCACAATGTCATCAGTGAGTATAGCAGAAGTTAGATGAAGGTTGTCTTTTTGAGACAAAAAGCTAGAGCACCTAAATGGCAGTGCATAAGAGGAGCGTTCTGAACTGACAAGGTAGTAGTTTACAGACCTTGGGGCACCACAGAAACCTCTAAGACTAATAGCTTCTGGTATGTCTTTTATGTTAAACGCTATCTGGTTTGAAAAGACAATCACTGACTACTAATTTGTCAGGACAAAGACACAAACAAGGGGATGCACTTCCTCATGCAGTCACAAGCATGCTTTTAACCGATGTCCTCACTTTAAAACCTCACTTTACCCACCAACCCAACTGAGCCTCGACTGTAAAGAAAAACGTGATCTGGATCAACTTAAAACAGATGCCTGATCAGTGCATTGGTAAATACTTGCAGAAAGCACATCATTCAACACACTATCAATTAACACACACGATAATGTATTATGCATTATATTACTCAGACACGATTCAATTTTGAATAGATTAGCTTAACAGGATGCTAAATGCTGACCAACTGCTGTTTCAGCAGCCCAAGAA
>JAQMCW010000034.1:7356588-7368055 GCA_030068335.1 Chrysichthys cranchii
TCATGAATGTTTTTTGTGACAAAGAAGTATCTGTTCCAATCACTCTATCAGAGGAAAGTCAGAGTTGTAGAAGTAACAGAAAGCTCAAGAGAGCCATGATATTATGTTCTTTACAAGTGTATGTAAACTTTTGACCACAACTCTATCTATCTATCTATCTATCTATCTATCTATCTATCTATCTATCTATCTAACCTTGATAATGGTGGGTTGTGATTATCCACCGCAGCAACATCAACAACAACAAAAGATCAGACCCCTGGCCTATGCGGCATGCCATAGGGGTCCCTGAGCCAAACCACTGAATAATAGTCTCTGAACCAAATATTAAAAGAGTCTTTAAATAATATATTATAATATATAATATTATATTATATAATATATATATTGATGTGTGGGCAATTCTTGAAGCAAAGCTTGGTGACGCTTTCCTAGGTGAAGCTATACTGCCATCTGCTGGTAGCAAATTGGCATGACACAATTTACTGCGCCTTTCAGTGGCCTATTGTGCATTGTTTTCAACACTTTCTAGACAAAATACTGTAATGAGAATTAATCCCAAAAACAAACAAATACCAAAATCGGGGGGAAAAAATCTATCACTAATTAAATTGAGATGGTCAACTCTTATTATGATATCAGGATGAAGGCTGTTGATTACTCTGATGGTCCAAAGAAGTTGTGTAGTTGTACATGCTTACAATTCTGTAAGGTCTACTTCCATATTGTATTTGAGTGATAAGATAGGACAGTAGAGCATAGTAAGTTTACTGAAAGTCCAAAGGGTGAAAAAGGTGTGGTTAGTGTGCCGATGGAGCTGTTTTAATGAGCACACGTCGATCTAGCAGTCATACGGAAGTGTACAAACACCAAACCAGTATCTGTACTGGTAATTATCTTAAATCAGATTCAAATTACATCTAAAAGAATTACATTTGATTGGAATAATCAAGCAAAATGAACACACCAAAACTGAGATTTTGTGGGATTGGCATACTACTCATGTCAGGTAACATTCTTACATGCAGTTATGACAAAACAACATTGTTGTGTATCAGAATAATTTTATTGTTCAGTATTGTTAATGCTAACAATGTTGTTATTCATAGTATTGTTATTATTATTTAGTTATTGTATTAGATGAATATTATTTCTTTATTATTAGATACACATTTGTATTATTACATATTTACAAGTTGCTATTTTGTTATTAATAAATGACCTGTCCTACACTAACAGAAACCATATTAATGAACATATTATTACAACCTAGACTTTGGGTCTGATTAGGTACTGTATTTTCACAGGAAATACAGAACATATACATAACTATACCTTGTCTTCGAAGGTATATTGCCTTATAGTGATCGACACATGTTCATGGGTGGATAAACTCATCATACTGTGAATATATTGTTATATAGATTTTGAGTTATTAATGGGTTACTTTTGCATGCGATGATATAGGTATTACAAATAGTATATTGGGTTTAATCTTCTCTTGTGTTGCAAATATGTAGTTAACAGCAGATGCTACACTGAGACTGTAGTGTGTGTTGCAGTTGTATGGGTGTATTTTGGGTTGTTGGTGTTTTTAAGTTCTGTGCCCACTTAATGCTCACTTTATTAGTACATAACATGTTGAGCTACCTTAGTATGCCATACTGTATGCTGTGTCCTATATACATTTTATTATATATACAATATAATGGTGAAGGACTGTAGATAATAGTGTATAATATATTTTAAAATAAATACGTTTAAAATTCTTTGAGTTTTTAATGCTACAGATGTGCTTGTTTGGTGATATAATAACCACAACTGACCCCATAGGAGCACAGAATAAAAAGGTTGATAGAAGTGTAGAAATATGGGTATAATGTTGTAATTTAGTACAATAGTTTGAGGAGTAGTAGATATTGGCACAAAGAAAGGCTACCATGTGTCCTGTTATCTTCTGTTTTGTGGATATTGTGATCCTTCTGTTTTCTATTAAGACAACTTAATATAATGCACTGTGTGCATCTGAGTCAGTAGATCAGTAAACATTTCTATAGAATGATTTGCAGTGTGGGTTGTGTTTTGTATAGTGATTCCTGCCACTCTTGGATTGCAAGTTACTATTCCACAGTCCACATACGAAGTTGCCCGAGGTGATGAAGTGATCATAACATGCAGTTTTCAGCCTAAAGATGCTGTGAACCGACTCATTGTCATCTCATGGAGCGGTGATCCTGATGGGTCATTTGATGATGAAGGGGTATGAAACATTGTCATAAGCTACAACACCATGCATAAATTGCATAAATTCTTAAGATTTTCCTTTCCTGAATATATATATATATATATATATATATATATAAATAAATAAATAAGAAAACAATTTATTCTTTCTTTCCAATACAGATATTTTTTGGGACTTTCTATTCCAATGACAACCATGTAGATATCAATGCAATGTATGAAGGCAAAGCCCAGATTGAAACCGACGTGAACGGAAAAGTGTCAAAACTACTACTGAAGCATGTCACTTTGCGAGAAAGCAGACGCATCAAATGTTTTGTGCAGATTCCTGGAGATACAGAGGGACAAACATCAGATTCAACTTCTCTTGTGGTCCTGGGTGAGAATGTGTTAATCATATGTATAGTCCATATAATAGCTCATTTTGCAGCATTCAGGAAGTTATGCTGGTATGCATGTGGGTATGAGAGCCCAAGTGCTTAAATAAAATACAGTGTTCAATACGCTGGAGTTATGAAAAGGATGCTTTTTAAACTGTAACCTCGTGTGTACGGTGTTGTTTGCTTCTGTTGACAGTTGCCCCATCAGATCCCGTCTGTAAAATTAAAGGCACTGCAGAGTACGGACATAACATCAGCTTGACCTGTGTCTCGGAAGAGGGCTCCCCAGTTCCCACCTACCGGTGGCAGAGCTATGATGTCCAAAACATCCCAAGATCATTGCCACCAAAAGCCACTGAGAGTAAGTGTGTGCTTTTACAATTTGCCCTCTTTGATTCGCCACAACTATTATAATAAATAAAAATGGCAGGCCTTTGTTATATAACCAAATAACCAAGAAAAATCATTTCCATTTTTAATGTGATGTAGCATCCAACAAAATTCAAATAAAAAAAAAAAAAAGAAAAGAAATGTTTTAGGGGAAAAAGAAAGAAATGTACGATACTCTGGTTGCATGAGTGTGCACACCAGTTTATTATAGGACATGTACCTGTGCTCAGAATTGAATAGACAAATTCAAACTCATGTTCGACAGTAAAATCTTGCATGTATCATAACGACAGCAATTCTGACTAACCCTAAATAATGATCTGCTGTTTTGGAAAGATTGTCTTGATATATTCTTGGTTTCATCTGACGGTTATCCCTCAGAGTCCGTACAAAGTATTTCCAAAGCATTAGATGAATATTAAAGACTGTAGAGACTATTAGGGCACCACAGTGACTTTACCAAGGGTGGGAGGCTGCCAAAGGATCTATGGCAGTGTTAAAGGGGCTGCAGGAATATCTGATAAGTACTGGTTATTCCTTGTATGTGACCACAATAATATTCCTGAAATATCTATAGTTAGGGTTAGGGTGGCTAGATGGAAGTCCTAAAAAAAACCCACAAAACACAAAACAGTCTACAACCTGATTAATTCACCCCAACCATGTGGCAAAATGTGCTGTGGTCTGACGAGACCAAGTTAGAACTTTTGGGCACAATTCTGAAAGATATATTTGTCACAAAAACAATACAGCATATCATTCAATGAACACTATGCACATGAAGAAGCATGGTGTTGACAGCATCATTCTATGAAGCTGCTTTAGTGAAGATACAGGGAATAACGGATAGCTCCAATTACCAATCTATTTCGGCGCAAAACCTGCAGGCCTCTGCTAGACAGCTAAAAATGAAGAAAGATGTTACCTTCCAGCACAATAATAAGCCAAGGAACATATCCAAGTCAACAAAGGAATAGGTTTGGAAGAAGAAGATGAATGTTATGGAATGGTCCATTCAGAGCCCAGGTTTAAATCCAATTTAAAAAAATAAAAATAAAAACATTGAATGACTTGAAGAGGGCTATACACAAGAGAACCCCTTGCAATCTGATAGCTCTGGTGCATTTTTGCGAGGAAGAATGCAATACAATTGCCAAATCAATATGCTAAATTGATAGACTCATACTCTAAAACACACAGTGCTGTATTACAAGCAAAAAGTGTGTTAACAAAGCACTCTATATGGCAGAAAATATGACACCTGACTGTCACACCCATACGTGGTTTTAAACATCCCGTTCCACATCTAATCCCCTTTCCTGTTAAAGTAACAGCATAGCCTCGACTCCTTCAACAGAATGATGTATGTTTTACTAGATTTTGGAGTGTGTCTGTGAGAATCTGATATGATTTATCTTGGTTAAATTTTTTTACATCGCAAAAACTGGCCAAACTTTCTATATCCACTGTACATGCATATGCCTGTGATATAATTTCATCTCTCTCAACTCATTTACAGAGGATGGGGTGCTTTCTCTGTTCAATGTATCCAAAGACACATCAGGTTACTACGTTTGCACATCAACCAATAAGATTCGCTCGGCAACGTGCAACCTCACCTTGTCAGTCATGCCATGTGAGTGTTCCCTTTTGACATTACAGAACTCTCCAGAGCTACACTTTCCAAAAGCATAAAAGCACAGAGGTGTTTTTTATTACGTTTGCTAATATTTGTCCTTACCACCTTTGTTCATTTATACCTTATTTGCAGCTACGATGAAATTTGGAACTACAGCAGGAATCATTGGAGGGTGTGTTGCTGGACTTGCAGTGCTTGTCCTAATAATTTACTGCAGCTGTCGAGACAAGCAGCAGCAAGAGGAATACTCCATGGAGTAAGAATTCTTCAGAAATATTCTTATGACCAGGAGCAAATAATCCCTATACTTAATTGTTTGTTTTTAACAGGAACAAAACTGTGTGCTTTTTTTTTTTTTTTTTTTTACTTAATTATGTCTCTTTTATTTAGACCTCCAGTGATAGAATACCATGACATTCCAAAGCAAGAGAAGCAAGAAGATGGTTCTGAAGATGTAAGAAAGACTAGCGTTGAAGGCCACCTAGACCAGAGAATGAGGTATGAGATGAAGGCTGAAAAGGACAGTGATAGTAATTCTAATCGGCGGTTTGATTATGATAATCGTCAAGAAGATGTTCATCCTGAGAGATATGATGATCGCAGGGATATCTACAGCAGAGGTCGTGACGAAGACCGCAGAGAACGCTATGATGACCGCAGCCATCATTACAATGACCAGCAGAATCAGTATGATGATCGCAGAGGTCAAGATGATGATCCGCCAAATCGCTATGATGGCCGCAGGGATTGTTTCAATGACCAGCAGGATCGTTACAGCGATCGCAGAGATCACTACGATAGTCGGCATGATCGCTTTGACGATCGCAGAGATCGTTACAGTAATCAGCAAGAACATTACAGAGATCACAGAGATCGTTACGATCACCTCCATGAAGGCTATGATGATGGCACAGGCCAGTACCGCCAGAACCGATATGATGATGACCGAAACAGTTTTGATGACCGCAGAGACGATTATGATGATCGCCAGGGTCGCTACGACAACCACAGATACCGTTATGCCGATCGTGAGGATCACTATAGTGACCACAAAGATCGTTATGGGCGTCCAGATCAATATTCTGATCGTCATGACCATTAGGAAGATCCTCAGCTTTATGACCATTACAATGACCAGTAAAATGTATGCGTAGACCCGTAATGCTTAATCGTAAGAATGATTTTTTTTTTTTTTTAAAAAAGAAGCTCATTTACTTTGGAAGATGGTAATTACACTATATTAATTCAAAGTTGTTTTTTTTTCTTAATCACAGTTATGTAAAATGAAGACACTGCAAAAGAGGGTTGACCTGTAGGGTGAACATTGGCAAAGTGGGACAATGGGTAAAGTAGGAAAGTTAATCCTCAATATTTTTGTCCTTTAGCAATGAAAACATATTTTTTCAGTTACTCTTTGGGATGTCAGGGGTTAAATATTTAACGCTCTATAAATGTGATGTAATTTCCCGGGGAGTGACCCAACCAACTTCAATACTAGGGGCATCAGAAACAGTGATAAATGAAATGACATAACATTTTGAGGTAAATGATGTTAAGGGTGTCAAAATCTAAAGCTGGGTTTAGGATTTAAAAATTTTATACATATGAAAGATGAAAACTGTAAACTGGACCAGAAGTGCTAAAAATTGATTATATATCTTGCACGTTATTTTTGTTAGGGGTAGATTCTCTTCTGTCCCACTTTACCAGTAGCTTATATGTAAAGTAGGACAGGTTGTTGTTGTTGTTAAAGTGGGACAGCAAATTAAGAGGTATTATTCCATCCAAAACTTGATTGGACTTTGACCTTTGGCCATATATTGTTTATGTAAACCCATTTTAGACAGGTCTTGAACAATTCTTTGTTTAATTATACTTTATTTGAGATATTTCGGTAGCCAACATGATATCCAAATAGCAAGCTGGCTAGCAAAAAAGAAAGAAAGAAAGAAAAAAAGAAAGAAAGAAATCCTAACCTATCTGATTACTTGATTGACCCACAGTACTAGTCCATCACATAAGGTCAGATCATATTAAGGGTGGAGAATTGTACCTAGGCTACTGACTAGTTATGCTTTTGTGGTATAATTGCATTATCCTGCAGTTAAGCGTGTGGGGGGAAATGTATTTCAGAGACCAAAAGCAAAACTGAGAATGAAGAGCAGGAGAAGGAGATTCCTGAGTGAATGGTGTTTAAATATCACTCACTCACTCATCTTCTGCCGCTTAATCCCATTTAGGTTCACGGAGGGAAGCTGGAGCCAATCCCAGCTGATTTCGGGTGAGAGGCGGGGTACACCCTGGGCAGGTCGCCAATCCACCGCAGGGCCAACACACAGAAACAGACGACCATTCACACTCACATTCACACCTAGGGGTGATTTAGAGCAGCCAAATAGCCTAATCCCCTCTGTTCATGTATTTGGACTGTGGGAGGAAACTTGAGTACCCAGAGGAAACCCATGCAGACATGGGGAGAACATACAAACTCCACACAGGAGGGCACCCAGGTCGAACCTGGGGATCATGGAGTCCAGGACCCTGGGTTAAATCGAACCCATTTATTTTTTAAGAAAAAATAAATAATTTACATCAGGTCATTTGAGCCACTGCCCAAGACTGTTTATTTAAAGTAATAAAAAAAAAAATTGAGTGTCCCACTTTAACAGTGTGGGTGTCCCACTTTACCCATATCCTCTAAAAAGATTTGGGGTTTGATCAGGTCAGGTTTGAAGAGGTATTTTTTAATTTGCGTTTGCTATTTTGACATTTTAATTGTTAAATTGTGTAAAAGACAGCCTACGCTTTTTAAAATGATATTATGTCATTATATAGGGCATTAAGACTTTAGTAAAAATAAATAAGTAAGTAAGTAAGTAAGTAAATAAATAAATAAATAAAAAGGGAAACATAAAATTACCCAAACTGTCCCACATTGCCAATGTCCACCCTAATTTCATATGGAAGAACTTTTGAGGGTAACTGTTTTTGTTTGTTTGTTTGTTTGTTTGTTTGTTTAATATCAAATGGACAACTATGTATTTCTTATTAATTCATGAAGATGTGCTAAAATGTCACTGCTGTACCCGATTACGGAGCACAACACAGGGCTTTGACTCCACAGATTACATTCAGTACTAATGTGAGTACTGACAGAAAACATGTAGAACTAGTTCCAGATAGCACGTTATTATGAGCAACGAGGATGTTAACAAACATACTAATGCATAGTGTTGATAGGAACTGTGCAGCACTGCTTACAGAAATGATTATGGTAATTAAAGGGTAATTTTATATGTAAATCATTTGCATGTTTCAGCCTACTGACAACACTTCTGATTTTTTTTTCTGGTCGGATGCGCCAGTTTTCCAAGATGGGTGATATACATAACGCGATGCCCAATTTTTGTTTTTGTTTTTTTCATAACGTCTCCCATATTCAGTGTGTTAACTGAATAAAGTTTCTGACACTTGAAACGTTTCTACGACCAAATGTTATTTGGTACTTTGTTTCATTTAAACACATTAGTAATCCCCACTTCTCAGTCTGCCCCCCCTCCCCCTGGGTAAAATGGTACACTCCACTCGGTTCTCGGTCGCGCGGATGTTGATCCATCTGGACATGAGAATGAGGCGAACAACGGTCTGAGGAAATCAGGAGACCTCTACATTTATCTGCTTTTATTTGGACAATGAGCTTCATATGGAGTCACTGGATCTCCCTTGTATTCATTTCACGTAAGTTGTTTGCAGAAGAAGGTGTAAAACCTGAGAAGTGAGCAACAGGTTGATGTGCAGTCCAGTCTTTACTGTGTGTTGTTTGGATGTGTCTTTACTGCTTAATTAATAGTTAGAGTCACTGCTCATGTGTGGGTTACACACTAATGTGGGCCGATAAATGGTAAAAAAAAAAAAAAAAAAAAGATAATAATAATAATAATAATAAAAGCAAAACAAAAAGCTCCAAACATGCAGAACAGCTGGGTCTGTGGTGTGGTGTGTTTCCCAGCTTTCTGTGAGTTGTGCTGTAATGAAGCTCAGGCTGCAGGAGTGACACTATCACAGGAGTGATACATTGGATCAGATCTGTCTCACAGGTGACAAACGCACCACAGGGTTTGATGCCTGGTTTTGTTTCATGTGTCTTTTGATAAATACACAACTTTCCACTGCTTTCATAAAAATGGGAAATCTCACTTATGGGATATGAAAACCTTCTCTGAGCTAGTTTGTGGATTTCAGTGTTGGCCAGGATGTGAGTGCCTTTCACTGTCCTTTTAATAGAGTTAAAATTTCACTTTCCTTTTTTGGACTGCTGGGAAATACTTTCTTTCTTTCTTTCTTTCTTTCTTTCTTTCTTTCTTCTTCTTCTTCTTCTTTTGCATTAGCCAAAAGGCTCCATACATAGGGGAAATTTACACTTTTTAGCAAAATGTCTGAAAAATAAAATGTATTTATAAAATAAGTTTGTTATTTTTCAACAAATCGTGGTCGTACGTCATTTCTGTTTCAAACGCGAAAAGAATTTTATATATTTAGATCAAAGTTTTCTTAAATAATTACTTACCAAATAGGTGTTTACTTTTCAATATCAGTAAAATAACTCTGACACAAAAAATAACAATTCGTAAAGACAATGTAAATGATTCCACAAACGAAGTGATTAGTTAAAATGTTACGCTAGTTATGCTGTTTCCGGTCATACGCACATATAATATGCTTTGTGGTCATACATCATCTCCGTTTCAAACACGAAAAATTATATATATATAAATATAAATTGATCCTCGCATTTAATGGACCACTTGGGAGGAGAGGTTGTCCGTTGACTTGAATAGTCTGATGTGGAGTGTTTTAGTGTGGGGGGTTTAAAATTAAGGAAAAACACCACTAAGGTCCATAAAAGTGCTACCCAAGTACTGTACACATGATAAGCAGCATAATGACCAACATAAATAGGTAAGTATGTTGAGAAAACATTGAGGTGAAAAACACCAAATAATCGGTGAAAAAACAGGATAGCTTCACAACGACCACATCTCAACCGACACTTGTAAGTAACTAGTAGCACGCATGGCACCGCCGCCTTGCGAACAATTGCTGAACTACTGGACTCAGTTCGCAACACCCAGGATTTTTAAACTTTCATACCCGACATTCTGGTTAATGGATTATGTATTCAGACCAGCAGATTTTGTCTGTTGCATCCGAAATCCGTTAATGCGGTGTCCATAGATGAGAGGATCAACTGTGTGTGTGTATATATATATATATATATGTGTGTGTGTGTGTGTGTGTGTGTGTGTATATGTATGCAATTTATTTGCAAAAATTACATTTTGAAATCATTCTCATGTCATGCCTGCAGCCCGAATATCATTTAAAGGAAGGCATTTGACGTGCAGTTCAATACATATTACCAGATCTTTCATCATAAATTCATTATCATAGGTAGGAGAGATAACTCTGTGTGTATTTACAAAGAAATGGCATCATGTAAAGGATGCTTTGTAAATAAAGTTACATTTTGCTCCAAAGGTGTTCATTTCCTCGATGCCTGGAGACGTTTGGGACAGCCTGTGTAATTCCTTGTAACGGTTCCGTTCAAGTCTCTTTTATTTAATTGGGCGTTCACGCCTCACCGGGCTAGTGGGTTTATCTTATTGGTGGCTTTTAAACCACCCCTACCCTCCCCTTGCGTTGGGCCTTATTGGGTGGGGGTTCTTCGTAATGACGAACAAAGAATCAGGCTGACAACAAAAGGAGAAGGAGATGGTCTTTACTGCCCTGTGTAGGAGCCTCAGCCAATGGAGGTTACAGCAGTGGTCAGCTTTAGTCTGATGACGGTCAAGTGAGGTTTTGACTAGTTATTATATAGACCTGAAGTGTAAAGAGGTCTGTTCTAAGCAGGCTGTAATTTTAAAACAGGGCACACCTTCCTGAGTTGTGAAATGTGGCTCGAAAGTTATGCGGAGAGTGAGTGCCATGACGTCCTGCAATTTCCTGTTGTTTAGGAATGTTTAGATCTCAACAGCACCACCATGCACAAGACGAACAGCAGAACGTGACCTCTGTCTAAACTGACAAACCCCCTACCTCAGTCACCCCCCTACACACACACACACACACACACACACACACACGTGCGCATACTGGGTCAGGAATTTAACTTAATTACACAGCTAGGAAAAAAAACTGAAACACACACTGTCTCTCTCTCTCTTTCTTTCTCTCTGTCACTCTCTCTCACACACACGCTCTCACACACACGCGCACACACACGCGCGTACACACACACACACACACACACACACACACACACACACACACACACATCAGGCAGATCCTCCTTCTTTTGATTCTGTCCAGCTTGCTATTTGGTAATCTCTCACATAGCTGGACAAGTACAAGTACCATCTTGCATGGTCAGACACACACACACACACACACACACACACACACACACACACACACGCCCAGAGTGGTTGACTAGGTCCAGATGTTATTAGGTATTTGTGTTTTCAGGTTATCCCTTTTCATTTGTTCTGTCTGACGTTTTAGCAGAGGGAGGATTTTGCTCGGAATGAAGACTTAAGCCATGTTCATGTCTCTGTTTTAGTTAATACAAGCCAATAAATATGCAGGGACTGTAGCATAACCAGAGCAAATTACTCATTTTAATAGATAAAGAAGTTACACAATTTTAACGGGCTCGCAAAAATGTGAGCACATGTCCTCCATTTTAGCTTCACTCCACTGGCTCCCCATTCGTTTTAGGATAGATTTTAAGATCCTGTTATTTACTTTTAAGGCC
>JAQMCW010000034.1:7414432-7424468 GCA_030068335.1 Chrysichthys cranchii
ATAATAATAATAATAATAATAATAATAATAATAATAATAATAATAATAATAATTATATAATGTATAATAATAATAAATGCAATGCACAAATGCAATGCATAAAAGCATCAATTTTAGAGTGGTGTGTGTTTTTTAGTGGTGTAAATATCAAAGTTCCTATACGTGCTTTGGGGATGGATAAAGTGATTGTATTACCAGCAGAAAAAGGTACATTTTATATTAAATCTGTAGGTCATACAACATGGATTATATTAGGATTAATGTTTATGCTGACTTTGCATTATTCACTGTGTGGCAAGAAAAGCTATTTAAGAAATATAAACGTAATTGAAGTTACACTACAATTATGCTACACAGGGCAGCTAAAACTGCCAAAGAGTACTCATCTAAACCTCAAATGCACTGGTGTTTAATACACTGGTTTATGTGCACAGTAAAGTTGGGGGGAAAAAACTTTTTGTAATTTTTTTTGTAACTTTTAGTAATAACACCTCCTGTAATTTATAGTTTACTATTTATGAAATTTACTTTTCAACACTACAAAATGAAGTAATGATTTCTGACTAACAAACTTAATCTATCAATATATAGTTTTATTTATAAATTTTCATTTTCTCTCAAAGGACAAATTCAATTAAATTACACTGCTTCTGGGTATTACTATTATGATATCTGGAGGCCTCTGAATGGTGTAGTAATGCACCAGTTTAATGACTCAGCAGCCATAACACGCTGTCTTAGGAGGAAGCTTCTCTACATGTTTGGAGATTCAACAATACGGCAGTGGTTTGAGTACCTCATTGCATTTGTTCCTGGTAAGAACAGATTATTAATTATTTCTTTTTTATTGTTGTTAAACTTTACAACATTGTCTATTTTTCATGTATCTATTTTTCTCCCATCATACCTGATTGCAGAGTTCAACATTCACAGCCCTAAAAAAGTGGGGCCATTCATAGCCATGGACAGCAAAAACAACATACTGATACAGTTCCGCCTTCATGGGCCACCCATGCGCTCCACCCCAGTGTTCACTTCAAAGCTGCGTTATGTAGCAAATGAGCTGGACAGGATCCAGGGTGGGCCAGACACAATAGTTATTTTGAGTGTGTGGGCTCACTTTAACACTTACCCCATAGAGATGTATATACGCCGCCTCAGAAATATCCGGAAGGCAGTGGTTCATTTGCTGAACCATGAGCCGGCTACTTTGGTGGTGATCCGCACTCCCAACCTTCAGAGGGTATATGATGGAAGGAGCAGCATGCTTGGCAGTGACTGGTTCTCTATACAGATTGATGCTGTGCTGCGTGCCATGTTCCAAGGACTCAACATGCAGGTGCTGGATGCCTGGGAGATGACGGTGGCCCATCACCTCCCACATGACATACACCCACCTCCCACCATTTTTAGTTATACTTGCTGATTTAATAATAATAAAATCAGAATAATAATAAAGAATCATTAATTCTGTTATTTGGGAAAGGTCTGACCAGGGCTATTTTTAGCTTTTTGGGGGCCAAATGCATGATTCTGTTTGGGAGCTATATACAGTATATTGTGAGACTACAACAAGTGACATCAAACCCTTTAAGATGGCCATGGAGATGCATCAATCTGTTACACTTTAAAAATAAAACAGGATAAATTTTGCAAATCTAAAATTCAAATGAAAGAGCTCAATTTGACTCAAGCAATTTAAACCTACAGAACATGATGATAAAAGGTAAATTGTGTGGCTCCTCTATGTCCATAAATGCAACAGATGAAGTATTTTCATAATTATAATAAATAAATAAATAAATATAACTAAACATTGCAATATACTGTGTCCCTTTAAAACATGCACCCAATTTCAAAGGTGCCATTTTCAGGCTTTTTCTGATTTTATCTTTTTAAAGTAATAACATTCTCCCAAGGGACCACCAGCTCAACAATGACACAGTGGCTGGAGCAGGACCAGAGAACCAGATATTCCAAGTCTTTGAGGTCTGCAGTGTATCAGCACCCCAGGCTTTTTATAGGTTTCTCAAGGACTGTTGGTATTGGCACACCACTTATGGAGAATCTCTGGTTGGTAACATAGGGTTTGATGATGGAAAGGCTGCAGGATTTGCTGGGTTTGAATGCCATTCATGCATGACTGATGTTCTGCTGCAGTTTATCCAGCAGGCATCTGGTGCATGTGTTTGTTGTTGTAAATGTCATCAGGTCATCCATGTATGCCGTGATTGGTGGGAGATGAGTCCCGTTGCTCAACTATTCCCTTCTGACAACCCACTGTGATGCCTTAATTATGATCTCCATTGCCATGGTAAAAGCTATAGGGGAGCTGGTCCACTCTGCTATTATGCCAATCTCAAAGTCCCCTGCACCCTCTACAACACAACCACCCTTGTGGCCTGAGCTAGCCAGCAGGACAAAAGTAGCAAAGCTGCTTAGTAGCAAATTAGCCCTTACCTCCACAGTTCCCCAGTCCACCCCAAAACTAAATCTATATTGTTAACAAATACTTTACCTTTATCCTGTGCACATATTTCTTTTCAAATTTCTTCTTTTTTTTTCTGTAAAAAGACAAACTGTGTTTGCAATATTCCTGAGCTGATATGGATATCTCTTCTATAGGTATTTATCCCTTCTATAGGTAATAAAACAAAATTTCATACAAGACAAAGGCAACTTAAGAAAACAAAAAATACAGTTTTTAAATGTTCATTCATGTATTAAAGGATAAAAGTACATCCAAATACACATCAACACTGCTTGTGGAATGAATAAGGAAGGCTAATATTAAGCTTTAAAGAAGTCCAAGAAACACTTCTCAATTGTCATGTTCCTATATTTTGAAAATACTGTTCTTAAAACTGGGTGCTTTGATACAAAATGTTCTATGTTGTTTAACATATCTAGGTGTAAATACCAGGAAATAAAAGCTATAACCCTGCTCTCTCTTCTCACATTCATTCTCACACACAAATATCTTCAGTGCACAGCAAAAACAAATGAATTGGCCTTGCCGTTTCAACCCTTTTGGAGGGGACTGTGTATTTTTGACCCTGACTCTTACCAGACCGGTAATTCTGTAGACTAACCATGGGCATCATTTTGATTTTAAAAGTGCTGGGGACATAGATGGGACTTATGTCCCCTTACAGGTTATTAGGATGGTGTAAGGCTTTAAAACTATAAAGTTAAAACAAAAACAAAGGGTTTGTATCTCTGTCTATTCACAACCAGCAGATAAAATATCAAGGTATGTTATTGCTATGGGTGCACCCTCAAAAATCCATTAGGATTACATTCATCATAGCACAGACAACGTACAAGGCTAAACACACAAAACATATAACCTGCACTTTTAAAAAGAGAATGAGATACAGAGTTAGCTTAAGCGCCAACCATATCAAAAGTATCTAACACATGTGCGTGCACGTACACACACACGTACACACACACACATACTTACTGACTGAAACTGAATATAAGCCACAATGGAGTCCAAAAAGCACTCAGCTACAAAAAATGTATTATATTAAAACTTTCACTCACCGGTGTACATAAATCAAACACAAAGACACAAGATGTGGAAACTGTGTAGCCTATATGCTCTTGCCACAATGTTATTAGCTATTTTTTAGCCATGCTCTTGCTCTCTCTCTCTTTCTGTGTATAAGTGTGTGCACATGTGTGTGTGCATGTGTGTGTGTGTGTGTGTGTGTGTGTGAAAAACCCGGGGTAGCTGGGCCTCGGAGGGGGCCTTGGCCCTGCCCAGGGTTTACCAGCGCCTTTTGGGCCCTCCGGACCCTTCTGGGTGGGATGGGGGGTCTGATCGTCGCCGGATGGTGGCCTCCTTCGGTGGGCCCTTCTCTGACCCTCCTGTGGTGCCCTGGGGGTCAGGTGGTTGGGTCACCGCGGCGGGGGCCTTGGCTCTGCTGGTGGGTGGCGGTGCTCCACCAGGTGCCGCAGTCGCAGGCCCTTGGTTCTGACCTGTGTCAGTGGGGGGGGGGGTTGTTGTGGGTGGCATTTCGGGTCTCGCTGGTAGAGAAAGCAACATCTCATTAAAGGAAGCTAGCTCTCCCAGTTACTGCTACAAGGAAGAATAAAAAAGTAAAGGCACATACATTTTGGCTTTAATTGAAGTAACTGTGAGAAATTAAGCGCATCACTTTTCCACTTACTCCCCATGCAAGATGCCACATTTGTTGTATCACTCACCTAGCTTCTGTATTCCCACAGAGAAGTTGTTGTTCAGCTGCTCCTGAAGCCAAGTGAGTACCACTTCCTTTACTTTATCATCAGAGGTGAATCTGTGACTATGCAGCACTTCCTTCAGTGGGGCAAAGATAATTGCTTGAAGCAAGATCTGGGCTATAAGGAAAATGTGGAAGATGTTCAAACCCAAGCTGTTGCACTGTCTTTACTGTTGCTGCTGCTGAATGAGAACATGTACTAACATAGAGTAGCAAGACAGTTTTGGATAGCATTCCTCTTCTTTTGCTGCAAAATGTGAGTGTAAATTCATTTTTCAGCAATGCACTGTAATTTGGACTGTTCACTGTTTGCCAGTGTGCTAGGAAATGTGCCATAACAGGTCCCTTCATGCCCCAAAATAATGTTAATATGATTTTCTTGGGGGAGGGACATCTGGATTTCTTCTTCACTGGAGAAGATGGATGTCTCAATTCCTTGCTTTGTCTTTTGAGCTCCAGCTTGTCACCTTTTAGTTTTTGATTCTCCCTCGTATATACACCCAACTCTAACTGGCAGGAAAGGAGGCATCACAGTAACTTACCATGATCTAAGCATTTAACTCATTTGAATTTATTTAGCATAAACTAATCCATGCTTCTGTTAAACAATGTACAATAAATTTATGAAAATACATTTAGCCATGCCACTTATCTGTTAAGCTTGAGCCAATCCCATCTTACTTCAGGTGAGAGGAGGGGTACAACCTGAACAGGTTGCCAAACTCTCGCAGTGCTAACACAGAGACAAACAACCACTAACACTCACATTCACACCTATGGGCAATTTGATTTAGCCAAATATGGGAGGAACCCACACTGCCTGGAAAAAACCCACAGACAGGGAAGACCATGCAAACTCTGAAAGTCCCCAGCTGGCTGACAGGTTTGAACCCAGAAGGCGAGATAAGTATTCAGCCACTTTCTCTTATTATTTAATAAAGTTTTATTGCATGAATCCACTTCAAATTTACACATTTGAACTTTGTATTTGAAGTAAAATAATATGTATTCATAAGCATAATCATAGCTATGTTTTAAAAAAGAAACTGATAGGGAAAAATTAAAAAGAAAAAAGTACTGACATACCATAAATTCACATTTGATTGTTTTGCTGCAACATCATTGTTGGCAATCACAGTATCTATGATAAGTATGACACAACCCCATTCCAAAAAAGTCGGGTCATTGTGTAAAATGTAAATAAAACTGAATGCAAAGATTTGCACATCCCATTTGACCTATATTCAATTGAATACTGTCATGAAGATGGGGTATGGAAGGACACACGTGCCAGCAGGAGTCAGCATTATAATCCATAACAGTTTTATTTGACATTAACTTGGAACAGAAATTAAACAAACTTGACACCACAAACACGGGTAAACAAAACTAAACTGGCCACAAATATGGAATTACTGTCTTTTAGTCCATTAAGTAAATGAACCATAAATGAGGCTGGAAAGAACAACAAAACATAAAAGGATCAACTGAGGAAACACAAATAAAACTGGCCACATTCAGACATGGAATTACCGTCTTAGAGTGTTCGTTCATCAACACATTACAGCAATGACCCACACTCCAAAGAGTGCAAGGAGTCCTTAAATAGTCCTTCCTGATCACAAGCCACAATCAGCTGCCACTTGTATCAGCTGTAGCAGACCAGGCTCTGCCCGTGACCGCATTTGCATTCCGGGATTTGTAGTCTCCCGGAAGAATACTCCGCAACGCAGAATACCGTGAAGATCCCCGGGGACGCGCAGCTTGTGGTAAAAGAGAGCATGCTATGACTCTGGTTGTGAACCAATTTTTCCCATTGAAATGAATGTAAATACGATTAATGTGTTTCAGCCCTCAAAAACCTGTTTTTAAAGTGTATTATCGGTTACGTGTGGCAATAAAACATAGAATAAAATTAAAATAACCTTAATTATAGAAAAGTAAAACTAAATTAAATAAACAGATGATTTTAATGTATGTCACCTTTGTGGTGGATAAATAGGTCCTAGCGTAGGTGGACGGTGGCAGAGTGACATGTTGGTGGTTCTCATGTTTTGCGATTATATCTTTCCTTATTTCAACTGTTATAGCTTAGGCTTCTTACTCTCACTACCATTTCCACTTTCTTGGGACCCATAATAAGGCTTATAGAGCAAAAATGCATAGAAACACAATGAAAAAATGCTGTGAACATATTTTAATGAGTTTTAAGCAGAGGAATAAAAAAAGTTTGGAAAATCCTTAATTATACAAAAACTTACTGTAAACAACCAAGAAAACTAACCTTGCATGAGTCGACTTCTGGCGTTAAGGAAGTGATGAGGTAGATGGGCGGGGAGGAGGTTACTGTATAGCAAATGAACGCAGGTCTGACTTAGACCGATTAAAGGGCCATGTGATCTTTGTTAGGTATGCAATATGCAATTGTGCAATATACAGACAGAAAATGGGAAAACACTGGCGCGTACGAAGTGGAAGCCTGGGGCTGTGTTTGTTTGGCACCTGATTATGTGGTCGTGACCAGATGCAAAATTTTGTTTATTTTTTTAAATGCTTACAGTTATTCCATATTACACACCCATGAAAAACTATATAAAGACTGGGAACACACACGCTGGTTGCAAAGCAAGCATTCAGCACCCTAATGTCTGATCTTACCAAGCCTGTATATTCTTTTCTTTTTTTTTATGACTGTTTGCTCCGTTTATTCTGATAGCTGTTTATAGCCCTGCCTCCTTTGCTCTGTTTGCAAATTGCTCGGCCCTGTGCCTGCACTTTGACCTTGATTCTGTGCCTACTATTTTCATTTGGTTTGCTTGGTTTAATAAAGAGCTGATCCACATCTGCATCCTGGTTAAACAGTTTGTTGTAACACATCTTTGGTTCATAATTTTGCGCAAGGCCATTAACTGTTGCATCCCATCCCATTCTGACAACACTGTGTTAGGATGGACGGCGGCGGAGGCAGCAAGAAGGGTTACAGACGAGGTGAAACTAGGGCCCAAATTGTTTCCTTCATTCAGCAAGCCAAAGTGCCCAATATTTACAGTGAACACTAATATAATAATATAAATGAGGGAAAAAACAACTACTATGTGCTGGTATGCACCAAATAAGGCAAAATTACTGATACAGAATTGGCTACACCAAACACATTTGGCCCAGTACCTCACAGACATGTATGCTCTCTCACAGCCTGCCAAGCATTAAAAAAAAAAAAAAACCTCTCACTCAGGCCTTAGAAATAGGCCTCCGGCTATACCATCAACAGCTTCAATCAATTAAGCATTACAAAATTCCAACAATATAAATATATGCATTACATTACAACATTCACATAGGAATACACATTACCACCACCCCAACATCAAAAGACACACAAAATTTACAAAATTAAATAACATTCCTACAGTCCATTATTTCCCCCCTGTGGTAAAATTATGCAGTGGTAGCCACCCAGAGCAAACCACGTGAAATAGGGCTGCAACTCCACCCCTTCCTGTTTGCCAGTGGAACAGCGCAAACCCCCTCCCCAGGTTAGTACCCTCTCTGTTTAGAGCATTGTTTAAAAAAGTTTCCAAAATCACAATCACCTTCTTTATATCTTACATCAGGGGTCTCCAACGTGTCGCTCATGAGCTACCAGTCGCTCGCTGCCCCCTTCTGGGTAGCTCACAAAAGACTGAGCAAAGACTTAATTTTAAACAGAGATTTTCATAAAACACAAATTTCACTGGTCACTTGGTGAGCCAATCCTAATTCACAGTTATCCCGCCCCTGGTCAAAAAGCCATTTCATGTTGCGACGTATTGTTTGGGGGATATTTGGAGTTATTTGGGGTGTTTTTGTAAATCCACCATTCCCGAGGTGTTGGTTTGCGCAGGTGACATGCAGCCAGTTTGGCCATGTGTGAATGAGGTGCGAGCGTGAGACTGTACTCTCTAGTTCAACGCATGCATGTTCTTTTTTTAGAGCTAAGCTGCCTATGCAACTAGTGTGCAGCATAAAAGAGCCTTCTAAGCTGTTGATTGGGGTTTTCTTAAAAGAGCCAGTTGCCGTCTTCTGTGTTGTGTGAGCATCCAGCGTTGGAAGGAACCCGCTTTCGCCACACTATTATTTGACGACTAGGTTGTGATTGGAATGAGGAACTGGAGCTGTCCCAGACGGGACAAATCAAAATCACCCATTTTCCAGGACATCCCGCGTAATTCGGGACGGTTGGCAACCCTATCTCTGAGTCACCTTCAAAATTAAATCTAATCAGATGTATTCTTGATTAATTCATTGCTGTGAAAAGCATCTGTAAAACGAGATTTTTTTAATCCTTTCTCAGCACCAGTAACCTTCCACGTACGTAATCTCTATGATTGCAAATGTGTTAGCTGTTTTATTAACTATTTTTCCCATCTGTTCAGATGTGGGAGAGGATCAATTCACCTACTTCCCCTTCAGGACCCACATCACAGACACATGCAATGCCTTTAAAATAACACTTTTTACACATAAGATGAAAAGCATTACAAATATGTTGTCATTCTATAACTAATGATCTAGTAAGTATTTTTGGAAGATGTCACTATAAACAGCACATTGTGATAAATCCACCCTTTCCTGTGAAGACATCTTTTGGAAGTGGGCTTAGAAAATTAAAGGGGCCTTTCCACGAGAAACCGTTTAATACTTCTTCTTTTTGAAATACAATAGGTCACTCCAAGTTGCATATGCATGCTGCACGTGAAAATGTGTAAATATCCCCATTGTCTGTATTATCCAATTTTAAAAAATCTTGACGTAAAAATGAGCGAATCAGAAAAAGCCCTTCCTACTGACGACAGTAGGACAATTAGTATTCATGGCCTCACCCACCTTGGCTTGGGACCGCCCATGAGAAGACAGTTTTGATCTTGAGGTAGAAGTAGAGGAGCTAACAGCAAGTTCAAAACATGGGGGAACATGTTCATGTCTGTGCTATTTGTGGCAATAACACAGTAACATTGCATGCCTTGCCCAAGGAAGAAATGGTTGGAATTTGTCTTTGGAACACCACTAGCAAAGTATAAGGCTTCGTTAGTGCTGTGTTCTAATCATTTTGAACACAGTGACTATTCCAACTTCAGTGCATACAGTAATGGCTTTGTATCGAGGTTGTAATTAAAACCTGGATATGTACCATCATGCAGCACCACCAGCACACAGGCTATAAGGAAAAAATCAACTTTTCCATCCAAGGTTTTTGTTACAAAACAGCATGTTCAAATTCTCCACGTTAGCATGCCTGAAATGGACACAAGCTAGCCACCAAATACACCCTTTCGGGCCCGTGTGGGCTAGCCCACACCAAACCCAAACAGAGCCAGCGTGGGCTTGCCCAGGTCAAGCCCAATCATTGGGGCTCTCTGTGGGCAGCCCTCAATTAGCAGATTGCCCGAAGAAAACCCCTGCTGGCCCAATCTGGGTCGGCCCAGAGGAACTTTTGTACCACTGGGCCCATGCGGGTTTTTTGTGGGCATCCCGTACTTTGCTTTTTTTTTTTTTTTTGACCCACCTCTTTTGAAAACCAAAAACCTTGTCACTTAAACAAAATACCAGTATTAAACAAATCTTAAATTTAATAATTAAAGGCATGTTAATTAAAGGGCTCTAAATCTACTGCCCCAGCTTATAGTTTATGCCAGCTAATGCCAAAAAGTTATTTACAGTTGCAATACCGTAACAAATCTGCAATGTCACACTTGCATTGTTGAGTGGATGTTGTGATATTAGTAATATTGCCATTTGGTGCTGTC
>JAQMCW010000034.1:7473172-7486289 GCA_030068335.1 Chrysichthys cranchii
ACAGCATAGCGTGACACACAGTGAAATTCTTTCTCTGCATTTGACCCATTCATCAAGTGAAGCAGGGGGCAGCCGAAAAGCACAGCATCCGGGGAGCAGTATCTTGCTCAGGGTACCTCAGTGTACCTTGTCAGTCCTGAGCCTTGAACCCACAACCTTCCAACTGAAGGGCCATTACCCTGACCACTAGGCTACATACAGAGAGACAGGGACATGCTCTCATTGCAAGGCAGAGCACAGTTTGTGAGGGATTGTGCAATCCAAGGTGAGGCTCAGCTTGCTGCTGCCTCACCATGCGCCTCTTCCCCGTATTTGAACGGAAATGCGAAAATTCAGTGATTTTTAATAAAAAAAAAACAATCTAAATTGTTTAAGTTAAATGGAAATTTAGTTTACAGTTCAAACCATTTGATAAATATAACCATTTCATTTATTCATTTATTATACATTTTATTTTTTTCATGATGACAGGTGAGGCTCTGCCTCCCCCGCCTCTCCTGACCGCACATCACTGGACTAAACTTACTATTAAACAAAATATTTATTAACCCTGGAAAACCCAGACCACCTATAAGGGTGACCTAAAGGTTAGGGTCGAATATGACCCCCGGGGTGCCACAGGGTTAATTACCTGCTTCTAGAAATCGGGTTTGCTTATGCACACATGATACATACTATACGTGGATTCAAGTTTTGCAGCTAGGGGGCGTGGTGAAGAGAGAAGCGCGCTCTTGGTGAGGGGGCGTGGTTTAACAGAAAGCACCGCCCAGGAGGCAGACTAACCGGTAAAGTGGGCGGGGCTTCTTAGTTTTGAAATACGAGCACCACAGACTGTAATTACTCACGAGGCAAGATTTTGGACAAGGAAGGGTGAAAGAAGCACGCATGTTTTGTTCTTTTGGGTTTGTTTGTGAAAACTACCCGATCCACGAATATTCCAAGAATAAAACAACACCCTGGACTGTTAGAGGATTTGGAAAGTGTTTATTAATCGGGATCATTTCGGTGCTTTCAGACAGTCGAGTGAACACACTGCACCCGGTACTGAGCACCACGAGCCGCCCGGTGTGCTCTGAGCGCGTACGTACACACACACACACACACACACACACAGTACGTTGTTACTGTCAGGAAATCCGAGCGTCATTGGATACACTGTATACTCGTACTCGTCGCCAACCAGCACCCGAAAGTCGCGTTTTTGTTTCAGTCCTGAACACCACTCCTCCCTCCACACTCACGCGCGCGCACGCACGCGCACGCTTTCTGGGACACAAGAGTGAGCGCGAGACGACTGATAATCCCGGATTGACCAGAGGAAACACTGCGGCGTGAGGAGCACGAGACCGGACACACAAACTGCGTGATACACCTATTTATATCCGGCTACACACACACACACACACACACATATATATATATATATATATATATAAGATCCAGGTTGTTGTCACTGACAGCCCGAAAGTGAAGCGGGTTGGGCGACCGTAGGTGGGCGCTTCTCCTCCTCCTCCTCCTCCTCCCTGCTGTGCTGCTGAAGGTGAGGCGTCGCAGGAGGAGCATCTTCACACTAACCTCAGCTCGGCGCCGAGCTCTCAACGTGTCCTTTTACCTTCCGGACGCTCCCTGACCAGAAAGGTACAGACATTTATCGAGGACTCATATCTGAGGCAGTCATTCACCCCCTCTCTCTGTCTGTCTCTGTCTCTGTACCGTGTGTGTCCTCTCAGCGTGGGCAGCAGCTGGAGCGTTTCAGACCAACGCGTGTTTGAGGAAGCTGTCTCAACAGCCTGGATATAATCTCCTATATAAAAAAGGGAGTATAGGATAGTGCTGGGGTCGAAACTGAGGACACACACACACACACACGCGGATATTGGTGTTTTCACAGGAGCGACCCAGCAGCTGTTTTGCTCTGAGAGAGACGGCAGTGTGCTCGGACGGATGAGGAGCTGAGAGCTCGCTGTGAGGGAATAAGCGTTCTGTGGAGCTGCAGTGAGACGAGCAGGAAGTTGGTGTTGACACTGGGACACACTCATTCTCCAGCCATGGATATCAAGTGGCTAATTATGGCCTGTGTGCTTTTTGGTAAGTCGATTTTGGTTTTTTGTTTGTTTGTTTTTGTTTTTGTGTTTACCTGGATAGAAGATTCCAGGTGTTTGTCTCTTCGAGCAGCTGGAAATGACATTGAAATGAGATGAATTGACTTGTTGCTGCGCTCTCTCTCTCTCTCTCTCACACACACACACACACACACACTATTTATCTACCCATTTATCAGGCTCATCACATTTTCTGGCCTGTGATCACAGTGACATGGTGGTGGTGGTGGTGGTTGTTGTTATTTATTTTGTTTGTTTGTTTGCTTTTTTTTTTTTTTTTTTTAAATAGCTCCTGTAAAGCTCCTGTGAAAATTTAAGCCGGTCTTCAGATTTCCTTTTTCGTTCGTTTGCTGATTCCAGACGATGAATCAGCCATAGAGACTGTATAAAAGCTTGTGTCGAATAAATAAATGTAAATGAATGTGTATTAGGATGTACGCTGGCTGACTGTAGGCTGTTAGGTTTAGGCACCGGAATGACTGGGTTGCTTCAACGGTGTCCCGAGTCGTGACTCGTGACTGATGTTAATAATTCATTTTTAAATATGAAAACGGTACTTCTAGAAACCTTACAAAAGAAGGACAGCTCGGCTTGTGGTATCCGAGCTAATAGTGTTGCCTGTAAGCATCCCGTACATGTCGTGACGCAATTTCCCCACAATAACTCCACTGTGTTTAACAAGGAAATATCCGGTTGTGGATGTATTGGGGGAGGATTTTTGCTGATGATTCTTTTCGAAACACTGGTCCTGCTGTGGCTAATCGGCTTTTGTAAGTACACTAGGGCTCAGTCTGAGGTTTAATATGCTTTCAGAGACCACTGGAGAAGATGGGTATTGCTCTATGGGCGAATAAATCGTGTAAACGCTGGAGAGGCGGATCAATGCCAGCACTCTCCTGATTCAGCTGATGGGTCTTGACTAATGTCTAAGGTCTTAACCTCGCGTTTCCAGTGTGGTCCAAAGTTGTGATGAGGTGGATTGGCACAAGGCTGGAAGCTCTTGGAGTCAGGAAAGCTCTCGTGGTCTCCCGAGAGCTGTTGTCACACACACACACACACACACACACACACACACACACACACACACACACACACACACGAGTGAGCTCAGATGGTTTGCCATGTCATTATGCTGTGCTCTCAGTGGAGCTTGGCAGCACAAGAGTGCGTGACAGTCTCTGATTTGCAGGCTAGGAAAACCGTGCATCTGTAACCTTTCCATGGCAGCATCATTTTTCTAAAGGTTTGTTTGTACATGGCTCTAATCCTGGCAGTATTTTAAGTGATGATCAAACAGAGCTCTTTGTGCATAGCTATTTGTGTAGTCAGCTAATATGACCACGACCTGGGTCATTTATGATTTTAACACGTCAGTCAAATTCCTGCTCACTCTGTCCTCAGTCTGATCCAAGTATATTGGAAAAAACATAATTGGATGGTTTTCATAACAGGGCACTGCTATATTTGTTTATATTTATGAAGTTTACTTTGTCTGCACATAAGTGCATATCTGTTTGCAAGCAAAGAATCTAGCGGTACTTTACAAATCATTTACATATTATCTGCCTCAGTCGCACACGCCTCCCCCTCTCACACACACACACACCCATTCTGACACCCATACAAATACACTCCATGCATCTAAACAAACAACAGATGGCTTGAGTTTCCTGGACAAGAGGCATGTTAGTTCCGCAGGGAGGAAGGAGATGAGGTGGGAATGGAGCCTGGCCCCACTGAGAGCTTTCCTAACATATCAAAGATTTGTGCTCTTGTGCCAAATTTCCACTTTCTTCTGAATGTGTGTCCTCCGGATACATTTCAACGCATTTTTAATGAACTATTAAATCACCTGCTTCTTCAGATTTCAATAGAGATCGTTTGAATCATCCATTTTGGTAGAGTAAAAAAAGCTCAATATGCCAGATCTATTATTTGGCAGTATTGGGCTTGGGAATCATTGTCATGATACTTCATAGTGGGATCAATCTGCCACATGCCCAAACTTGTCAATGTCCCTGTGCCACTTTAGAGACCTCGCTTGCTGCACTTTTCCACCAGCAATATTCATCACAACCATTCCTACAGTGACCCTGAACTGGAATGGAAACGAGCTAAATGCTAATTTGAATGCATTATGATTGTTCTCATCTATGTCAGATTTGCCACAAGTCATGGTAGTGTGACATCACATATTCAAGTGCTAAAAAGTTGTCTTAAAATGGCTATTCGAAATCTCTAGGTATGTTTCTTGAACCTGCTACAGCCATATCATAGGGCAGGCTGCTATGACGGTATGATTGTTTAGATTTTTTTTTTTCTGTACAAGTCATCTTCTGTTTAAATGGGTTTTTTTGGTTGGCTGTTTTTTGTCAATGCTGTTTAAAGTTCTAGTTTTTATCGTAATGTGGCTCCATGGTTTTGGCAGCTAAACTCAACAAGGTTTAATATTGTGATGCGCATCACTTTTTCCTGCCACATCATAAAGTCAACTTTCTGTCTGGCTGGATATGAGCCAAACACCGAGAGACCGCTGTGCTGAATTTAGACTGGCGGAGCTGCAGGTGATCTAGGGAATTTAGAAGTGGCATACTAGACACAGCAGACATGGCTGAGGGTTGATTTCATTAAGCAGGTAGACAGGAGAATTTGAGGGAGAAAACATGGCTCTGGATCTGTGTCATTCTTCAGATCCAGTGCGAATTTCCCAGAGAGGAGTGGGGGAAAAAATTCAGATTTTTTTTGTTCTTCGAAAGCTTCTTTCCTCCCACGCCCTCTTCTCTTCTCTTTCCTCTCTCTGTTTCTGTTTTCATTTAGTTTAATCTCTAAATCTGTTAACAGATCAACAAGAGAGGCTGTAAATTGCATTCTCATTTACATTTACAAACACTTTGTTGGCTCAGAAAAGCTACAAGCAAGTGTAAAAGATTTTCATGTGCACCATTGTGTTATCCTTAAAATTAGTTGTTTTATCCACTAGAAAGAAAAAACCGTTTAGATGTTACAGTGTAGGCTTCTAACTGGTTTGGGAATGGAGAACACAATTCATTTTTATTTGTTTTAGATTGGGACTGGTCAGTGTCACCGGTTATTTTTTCACCCCATATAGCCCCTTACCTGAATTTCAACTGCACTGCAAACTGTCTTTGAAACATGAAGTGTGACGTACTTTAATTTTTAATCTTTTACAAGGTAACTGAGCACCTTACCTCATGTTAGGTCAGTCCCCCATGAATCAACAAAATACAGTTAATGCAAGCAATGTTGTATAAGTAGCTTCCTAACAAGTGTACTCTGATATTGCAGCTAATGAGGCTACTTTTCTTGAAATGTGTGTAGCAGATTCTGTTATCAAATGATGAAATGCTTTTTCCTTTATCCTCTTTGTCCATGACACCAATGTGATTATTTTTAGCATCCTTTTACATATGAGGGAGAATCAAGAAATAAAGGCAAACTACATTTAGTGGCTTTAATAGAAGTAACTGTGAGACACTGAACCTATCACTTTTCCACGTAGTCCCCATGCAAGACGACACCTTTTGTTGTATCGTCCAACTAGCTTCTGTATTCCCACACAGAGGTTTTTCGGCTGCTCCCAAAGCCAGGTGTGCACCGCTTCCTTTACTTCATCATCAGAGGTGAATCTGTGACCACGAAGTGCCTCCTTTAGTGCACCGAAGATCTGATATTTGCTCAGCACCAGATCCGGGCTGTAAAGGCGACGTGGAAGATGTTGGAACCTGAGCCATTGCAGTGTCTCTACTGTTGCTGCTGCTGTATGAGGATGTGCATTACCGTGGTGCAGCAAGACTGTTTTGGTCAGCATTCCTCTTCTTTTGCTGCAAATTGCAGGTTTAAGCATTTTGCAGCAAAGCAGAGTTATTTGGACTGTTCACTGTTTGCCCATGTGCTTGGAAATGCACTAGAATAGGCCCCTTTGTGTCCCAAAAGAACATTAACATGATTTTCTTGTGGGAGGACTGATATATTTGAATTTCTTCTTCGGTGGAGAATATGGATATTTCCACGCCATGCTTTGTCTTTTGTTCTCTGGGTTATAGAGTAATTTAAAATCTGCCTTTACTTTTTGATTCTCACTCATATATTTATCCATTATCAACTGAGAAGTATGACGTATGAGAAGGGGGAGAGTGAGAGTGAGAATTCAGCAATGACCAGGAGAATGCAACCTTAAATAGTCCGTAATCTAGGCTCGGCAAGATTGACGATAGTATCGGGAATTGTTTATAGATTCCGATTATCATGATACCCATGAAGTTGGGCGATTTAAATGTCTGTCATAAATCGCGTTGTCTGCAGCTTTAAGATTAACAGAAACAAAGTGAGTTGTATCTCGTAATACGAGTTTCCGGTTTGCCGGTTTTGTATATTTATGGAACCTTTAACTGCCTGCTGTCTGACTTCGGAGCAGAGCAACAAAACCTCCACCTCTGATGCATCTTAGCTTCCCTTGCCCTTTCTCCCAAATAGATAAAGCCATGAATACCTTCGCTCCCAAAACATAGTGAGAGATATAAATGAAGAAAAATACACAATGTTCTCAGAGTGAATTCACTATACAAAAAATTTAGCAAGTGTCTCCACTGCTGTTCCAAACTGAGCACAAAGACATGTAGTTTATACTGTTTTATTTGCATTTCATAAGGAAGCTGGGTTTGAGCTGAGGACTCGTCACGTTTGTTTGCAGTCCTGACTTCAGTGTTGTGTTGTAAGTATTCCTAACATTGGTAATGGGTAATTAATCCAAAAAACAAAACAAAACATAAAAACCACTGACTCAACTGTAATGCTAGCGATTGCATCGACAGCTGGCTCACACCCAGCTGCCCCCCCCCCCGAGCAACCGTCCGTACAACTGTCAATCAGCAATAGTTATGGGGCACGATAGGACACGCAACCTCAAGTGAACGAAACCAAATTTTCCTATAGTTATAAATTGAAGAATTTGCACTAGATGTCCCAGAGTTCAAACAGAGCCCGAATTCTGACTTTCCTTGAGCCTGCTCCACTGAGAGTAATAAGGTCAGACTGAGTGGGCCTCAGGCTCACAAACCAGTGGGCAATAATCCAGTATGTTAACCCATTGCCATTCCATTTACTTTTCTCCAAACTCTTATTACTAATGAAATTCCTATTCATTTAGTAGCAAGAAGAAAATGGGTCATTAAGTTCAAACGGGGCATAGTTAGCATATGCTGATCTGTCAAGCACTCTCAGCTTCTATGTCTCTGAAGTGCCTCAGTGTTTTTCGTATTGTTTCTCCTGCTGTGCGAGGAACAGGCCTGAAGAAGCGTGTTCAGCCTGACAGCTCAGACTCCATGGCTCAGAGTGACAGCCTGCTGTGCACTAAGCAAAGTTGGAGCCATTCACCTCAGCAGGACCGCCTCCACTCACCACTGCTTTTACACAGAGCTCTCGGCTATCCTGCGGTCATGCAAAGTACCTTCAGGCTACACACACACAGATACGTGCGCACACATACACGCGCATGTGCAGTCACTCCCTGCACATTTCTGCATAGAAATTAGACCTTAGTGGTCAGTCAGTCATGTCAGTAACCATTTCAGTGTTTATCCGAGGCCATGCAAACGTTCTTGGCTTTTCAAGACCCAAGAATGCAGCGTTAATGACTCGCAGCGGTCAGTCTTTTAAATGAGTCCAGGCTCCCAAGTGGGTATGTGTATGTGAGAACATCACATTCAAGTCCTGACTCTCACACTATTCTTAATTTGTCCTTAACATCTAGAGCACGGTGACGAAAAGAATGTTCGTGCATGTTCAGATTTCGACGCTGGTGCCAGGTCACTCTCGGACATTGGCTGTGTTGTGGGTGTCTTAAGTTGTGCTCATTTGCTAACAGTATGCTGATGCGGAGGATTATGATCTCCTCTGGGTAGCACGCTTGTACTACTTTGCTTTTGTTTTCTTTCTTTTTCAGACCAAATTGGATAGAAATAGAAAAAAACATAATTTCTGATGCAGGAATTGTCCTCAGAGGAGGTCAGGCAGGTTTGTTCTTTGAACTGGGTGTGTCTGGAGCTCTATCTCAATTGGATTGCTATCTCTGTTACCTCATTCTGTGTGTGAGCGTAATTCCTGAAGGCCGTGATTGTGTGGTGCATGTCTTTGCCCATGCATGTGTGTATCAGTGTTTTGTTTTTTTGTTTTTTTAAAGGTGATGTAATCGAGAAGAATTGCGCATTGGTTTTGTTAGTGTCTTTGATAAAATAAGATAAGGTGGGAACTGGTGGGTGTGTGGGTGTGGGTGTGGGTGTGTGTGTGTGTGTGTGTGTGTTAGTGTTAACATGTTCCTCCCCCTTGGCTGGTGAACAGGATCCTTTTTTATTTTTTACTACCTGTAATCTCCTCCCTGCCTCAGGTCTTAGTTACAGAGAAGCAAAATCAGTGCCCCCCCCACACACACACACCCACACACAGTAAAACTTTTCTCAACATGCTCGTCTCTGAGCAGGGGATCACCTTTTAATGACTGGTCTGATTCTTTTTAATTTTACAAAAGTCCTGGTACGTGCATTTGTCAGGATGGAACAGCTGAACATGCACAATATTATTCAAGACTGATGAAAAACACAGACCCACACAGCCATATGGAAATGTATCCATCCCCAGAGAGACCTCAGAGCATCTTAGCCATGTAAGGTATGAGCCGCAGACCCTCCCGAAATTAAAACCAAAGACAATCTCCTATTATGATCTCTTGATTTTCAAATGCGGGCATAAGCCCCCATCCTGACTTTCTCCTGCGGCTGGCAAAAACGCCATGTAAGATGAATTAATTACAGTTGGCGCTCAAGCCTTAGAACCAAAATGATCAGTCCCGCTGTTGTGAGGATTGTGTTTGGGAGTGCGTTGGAATGATCTGGATTTCGGCATGCCAAATGTAATCATCCAAAAGCAATATTAGATAGCTTTGTTTCAGTAAGAACACACTGGACATTTGTAACTTTGTAAAATTAATCTCTTGCGATCTTGGAGAAACATTAGTAAATGCATTACCGAGCTGATTATCAGATGTTTGCTGTAGTTGCGAGGGACTTTTTTTTAAGCTCATGGCTATGATTAAAAACCAAATATTGCTGTGACTGAATTATGGGAAAGTTTTAAAAGACTAAATGTCTGATTTTGTCAGAGTTTTAGAAAAAAATTAACTTTTAATAAATATGTGGAAATGTTTCGTTCCATAAGTAATGTTTTTAGTGAAATATTTTTGATGTTTTTTTTTTTGAAGTAGAGCTGTTTAGATATTTGGTAGAAGAACTCTACTTTGGTCAAAACTCAATGTTTCATCTGATCTTTTTCTGCTTTGTGTAGGCTTTTTGTCTGCAATTCAGCCACAGCGACATCTGATCTTTTTCGTACATGAGATAATGGGACAGAGTACCTCCTCTTTATGGCAAATATCTGAGCATTACCAATGCAATGCATTTACTGAGGTTTCAGACAGATCTCAGGAAGCTAATCTGGTTACTAAATTACACTAATGATTTTATTTATTTATTTATTTAAATAACGTTCTTTAGAGCCTTGCCTTGGTTGTCTGTTTTCAAGAGCATGTCACATAAGGAGCCAATTTAATAAAGACAGCAATAAACGGAATCGGTTTACCAAAAAGATCTCAATGAACGGGGTTAGGGTTAGCTAATGGTTCTGTTCTCACAATTTGCTTAAGCTGATCGATAGCTAGCTACCCACGTTACCCATGCTAAACTTGATAATTCCAGAGTGTTGTTTCTCCATAAGTAGTAGTTTGTCTTGGAGTTGGATTGAATCTTAATCCAACTTGATTTTTCTCCCTTCTCAGATACGGGGGTAAACAGAATTTAAAATGCTGTACCTTTACTTATGGTTGAGGCGCACGCAAAAGAGAAACACTTCACCTGTAGTTTTCCAAACTATTTCTTCATTAAAAAAAAAAAAGTTGCAAAATAAAAAGAAAACATGAAAGGTTTTCCCAGGCTGCCATGCTTTCCGTTAGCGTATGGGTCTCTTAAAATATGCCGCATTGTGGCTACAGCGGGCCTTCATTAACTGTAGTCAGATGGCTGCTGTCTGATTGCTTTCCTCAGGAACAGAAGCATGACTAAAGATTTAGGAGAAGGACGAAAAAGGGAGGGAAGGAGTGAGGGGGGATTTAACTCCCAGCAGGGTTGCTGCTTATTTTACTCCCCACAGCAGCACAAAAGCATAGTGTGACTAACAATCACTACAAACAATAAAGACACCAACAACTAGAGACTAATTAATACCCAATTAGCTTCATTTATAATCCGAGGCTGGATTCTCAGACATGCATATGGAAAGATTCCTGAACACCGAAGTAAAAGCTGTCATTCACAAAGAGTCCACATGCACTTGCAATTAGAGTCGATGTTTGCTGAGCCAAGCTGCAAAAAAAAAAAAAAAAAAAAAAAAAAAAATTAAAAAAAAAAAAAAAAAATTTCAATAAATAAATAAATGCTTCAATAGCTATGTAAGAGTGCAGGGAAAGAGAGATAGCAAGAGATGTTAACTGGTAATAGCTCAGTTTGATGTGTGTGTGTGTGTGTGTGAGAGAGAGGGAGGGAGAGAGTGACAGTTGTGTTTGCTCCTGTGTGATGTGTTTGCTCTGTACAGACCGTGTGCTTACAGGTTCGCTGAGCAGATCCAGCCTCCTAATGCATGGCTGCTGATGATAAGCTACCACTCTGTGTAATGGACAAAAAGAGAGACGGAGGGTGTAGGAGAGAGACGCAAGGGACGTAAAGATTACAAGAAAAGAGGAGCAAAAGGATGGTGTAAGTGGAGCAGGTGTGTGTGGGAGGCCACATCAGACATGTAAGAGCCCAGACGGGGATTGGGTTGCAGAAGGGGCATTAGGCTATGGCTCAGCGCATTGCCCATAAACACTAAATATTTCAACACGTCTGTTGTTGATGGCTGGAACGATAAAGGAGGGCAGGGTGGACGGCATGCCTAGAGTTATTTCTGAGGGAAGGTGGAGAGCAGCAGGAACATGGATGGAACTGTGGCCATGGCATCCGGTGCACCCAGCTGGACAGACCACACCACACCACACACTACTCCTGTGCAGCTACAGGGATTGAGAACCTAACACAAGGTCATGCGTACAGTGGACCAGAGAGAGTCATAAATCTCTGGTGGATACAACATGCTCCCAACATGTATATAATGGAACGCAGGGGTCCCTAGAGGGAAAGTGATGTATGGACTTGATGCAGCAGTGGAAGGGAGCAGACCTGTGTGCGTGTGTGTGTGTGTACCCGTGTGTGCACGTGCATGCATAAGGCCCACACTTCTAAACATTTCCAAAAGAGAGAAGACATCTATGTCCCTACACTGCAGGATGCTGTTTTATGGTCTCTAGAGTTACATTTCTCAAATGTCTTGCATTTGGCAGACGTCCTTATCCAGCGCAGATTACAGAAGGGCTTTGATGTCTTTATCAATAAATACATCCTGATACTGGTTCACTAGGTTATGGACTAAAAATACTTTCAATTTGCTTTCAATTATATTACGGAAAGGTAATATAGTTAACAAAAAGTAAACAAACCGCACATTTCTTGGTTTTGTTTTCAATTTAAATACCACAAGAAGAAGCAGGTCTTTTTTAGATGTCGTTTGAAGACTGAGAGCAGCTCAGGCTCTCGGGCGCTGTTCGGACATCTAGGGGAAGTTCATTCCACCACCTCAGTGCCAGACCAGAGAAGATGTTGGACCAGTGGAGCAGTGCTAGAGGATCAGAGGGAGTGCGGTGCAGTGTGGGGTTTAAGTGCTTTATGTCAGGAGGGTGCTGGTCTGCTTTTGGCTTTGTAGGCAAGCATCAGTGTTTTAAGTTCTACGAAGGCGACTACAGGAAGCTGGTGGAGGGAGAGTTGCGATGAAGTGGTGTGGGAGAAGCTAGGGAAGTTGAAAGCGAGATGTGCGGCTGCATTCTGAATCAGTTATGGGGGTTGAAAGGTGTTCAGAGGCAGACCTGCCAGGAGCATGTTGCAGTAGTCCAGTTTCGAAATGACAAGGGACTGAACAAGCACCCAATTGGCCTGTGTGGATGGAAATGGATGAATCCTTCTGATGTTGTAAAGGAGAAATCGGCATGGACATGCCAGATTAGCAACATGGGAGGAAAGGACAGTTGATTGTCCATGGTTACCCCAAGGTTGCGTGCAGTGACTGGAGGTGTGATTAGAGATTTGTCCAGGGAGGTCACAAGATTCTGACATGGGGATTAATCACCTGGATTGAACTCCAATCCGGGTTTATTCCTACAGTGTTTCTTTCCCTGATCTACCCTGCCTGATGCCAGTCATCAGGAAATGAACATGCGCTTAGAGAGTCAACATGGGTGTGTTTTAAAGCTTGGGAACCACTGCTTTGTGCCATTTCTGACCAATGTGGGTTTTTTTTTTCTTACCTCACACGTGTCTTGTAGAACAGCTGTGCTAACTTTTTTTAACCAATGTTTCAAACTACACCTGCAAAAGACTTGCACATAAAGCACAATCTGTATGCATGAGTAAGCCTGGTATTTTGTAATTGAAGTATCCACACTTCGGTTTTATTTTTTTTTTTTTTTTTTGTTTTTTTTGTTTTTTTTAATAAATTGAGCTATTCATTGGGGCTCATAGTCTACAACAACGCTGCGGGTTACAAAAAAGTGTTTTGGTCCTGGAAAAACTGTGTCACCGTCATTGAATTCTGTCAAACGGTTGTAAATGAATGAACAATTGGGCTGGACATAATTGTGTTTTTCTATGAAGAGCGGTGGTTTTCAAACTGGGGGTCAGATTTGTTTAAAATTGTGGCTCTGAGCGAAACTCATTGTCCTCTTTTGCTATTGATTTATTGTTTAAAAGTAATATAACTCTAAGTGTGATATATTTTGGGTGCTACTACAACCCCAATTCCAAAAAAGTTGGGACAAAGTACAAATTGTAAATAAAAATGGAATGCAATGATTTACAAATCTC
>JAQMCW010000034.1:7549811-7561977 GCA_030068335.1 Chrysichthys cranchii
TATAACATACATACACACAGAGGGGCCCAAAAATGTATACACACTCCAACAGTGGTTATCTATGCCCATTTTTAAAATCCAGATTGAATTTATGACATCAGTGTGTAGAGACGTGAGAGCAGTGTCGAGAGAATTTTATTAATCCCTCGGGAAATTTTATTAATTCCTCTAGACAGATATTTTTCATGTTGAAATGTGTATACATTTTTTGTGGGCCCCTATCTGTGTGCATGTGAGTGTGGGGGTGTGTGTGCACACCTTTGTCCACTCATCCAGCATGTGAACATTTTTGATTTCTGCAGTGTGTCCATATGCGAATCACATGCAAACATCCAATCTGGTTTTAAGTGTATTTGGTAATGTCCCCACTTCACTGACTGAATAAGAGCCCTTCACTAAAGTGGAATGACACAATTTACACATTTTCGCACAGAGCAAAACCCAATTACCGCTCCTTCATTGGGTTCATATTCTCTGACCTTAATTGTCAAGAGAAAATGAAACGGTGGTGTGAGAGAGAGGGAGGGACGCAACGCGTCACCGGAGAGGAGTCTCCTTTCTCATTTCACTGTATTCAGTATTTCAAAAAGTAATTATCGGAAGTGATTATCTGTCCGTCTTTAACAACGGCACCAGCGTGTGCGATTATCTTTAAATTATCTTTAATTAGATTGGGAGCGAAGAGAAATCTGGCGCTGACTTCCACCCACAAGCACACCGAGTCCACTCCTGACCACTCTGTTTATTCTGCACCCTGCCTTTCACGTTTAGCAGTCGGCTGGCACTCGTTCTGACTTCTAAAAATGTAGCGGATTCTTTCGAGTCGGTATTTGGGAGCAGGGGGGGTTTTTTTTGTTTTGTTTTGTTTTTTTGGGATGGTTTTTTGAAAGTAAGCTAATTACATTTTAGACGCATCCTCATCTCTAATAAAGAATGTAAGCTTCCGGTTTGTTACACTGCTGTTTATTAATGGATAGACTGTGTATACCCTAGGTCCTCCTCTTGTTCTGGAGCTTTCCAGCGTTTCAGAAATGCATTTTTGCTTCTGAAAAGCATTTTTATTGAAGCTCATGTCAGCTCTAAGTGGCATGAACTAAGATGCAGTCTGTGTTCAGAGTGCTTTATAGACAAGCATAATGTCCACTTTTCGTCTGTGTGCAGTCTAAACACTTACTTCATTCACTTACTTCGTCTTTGATCATCTCTTCATTTCTCCCCTCACTCTGCTCCATTCCGTACCTTCATATTAAAAGTATAAATGCTGTGTGTGTGTGTGCGCGTGCACAAGCTCAACCCTCCTGTCCGTATCAGTTTAGCAGTGCCGTTGAGAATAATTGTGCAGAGGTGACATAGTGCCTGTCTGAATGTTAGTCCAGTTGAAAGGATCTTGGACACGGAGCAGTGCGCAGCGAATGAACCAGATTAAAGACGGAGCGCAGCAGCAGCACAGCCTCCTGCAGCCCATCACTCTGCTTTCTCTACCTCCACCAAATCGTTCACTCACTCACTCACTCACCATTAACGTAGCCCTCTCCACCATCCGCAGGGTCAGTCCAGCTGCAGGACCAGATTCTGTGCACCAAGTGCGACCTCAGTGGGCAGCAGGGGATTTTATTCATTTCCGACAGAATCCAGAATGATATTTAGCTGCATCTGCGAACTGCTTTGGGGCTTCTGCTCTGTGTGTCTGGGGTTGGAATGAGGGCAGCAGGGTTGGTTCAGGGCACCATGCTGAAAGGGGGATATCAAAACATTTCGTCATTCTACACTGCTGATTGTCATAGTGTTGTTCATTTCCCAAGAGGCTTTCTTTCTTTTTCTTTCTTTCTTTCTTTAACGTTGTGATAACAGTGGGGATCAGTACTAGCTGTATGTTCCCCTGATTACAGCACTTAATGTAGTAATTATTTTATAGCTCTAGTTGTAAGCTTAAATGACTGATCACTTGATTGAATGGGGTTTAAATTTAGGCCAGCTAGACTTGTCTGTTTCTTCTAGGAGGTTGCTTGTTTCCTGATGGAGAAAAAATGGTCAAATGTATAAATGATGCTTATTTGTATCTAGTTCCAGTTTGAATAAAAAGAGAGATTGTGTTTCATATGTGAAAAGCTCTCTCACTCTCTCTCTGTTTGTTTTTATTTTTTCCTAAAACTGGATCATTGGATCAGTATCTGACGTTACACTATACAAAGCAGCGTTCATGTTTTCCCTGATGATTTTTGACCAATCCAATAAATTGGGCTTTTAAATTCAAATTCTTTCTCTCTCTCTCGCTCTCTGTCTCGTTCATATTCTCTTGCTTCCTCACTTGTAGAGAGTTTTGGTGGCCTCTGTGTGTACGTATGTATTTATTACATTGGGTTTCTGTATAATACATTCAAAAACTTGAGTCTTAGCCACTCAGATGGAGGTGTCATGGGCGGGGTGTGTGTGTGAGGTGCCTGGTGTGTGTGTCTGCCTGCTTGTCACTAAGAGAATGGCAGTGCCAGAGGCAAGTTTTTCTGCATGCGCACACACACACACACACACAGGGTTCTGCTTTGTGTTTCAATGAGGAGGCCAAGTGCTTGGCTCTCTTCAGGTAATGATTAAAGAATCTCTCTCTCTTCTCATTCCTCCTTCTCGACTCTCATCTCCCCTCTGAGCGCAGAGGAGGTTAACACCTTAGGACTGGTTTTGCATCTTTTCCGAAATGAGGGACTTGAGGGAAATGGGGGTACTTTGAGAAAGCAGGTCTCATCTTTCTGTGCTGCACTGATGACATCTCCTGGGAAGAGTGTGTTTAATGGCAGTGTGGAAGAACAGTTTCAGTGATGCGGCAATGTCTCATCATATCATGTACTGTATGCTCAGTTTTTGGGGGTTTTTTTAGCCTGAGCTCACTGTAGCCTCAGATGCCTGTTCTTGGCTGACAGCAGCGGAACCCGATGTAACCATCGGCTCTTGTAGCTCATCCCCTTCAACGTAGGACATGTCTGCGATGCTTTTCCGCTCCCCATGGGTCCAGCTTTCCTACCAGCTCAAAACCAGTTTGGCCATTCTGATCTAACGTCTCTCAATGAGTGCCTGTTGGATGATTGCATGAATAAGCATGAAAGCATGTAGAAAGGTGTAAGTGGCCAGCAAATATTTTATTTCTGCACCCTTTTTTTGGGGCATGTATTTTCAGGAGAAATAAACGCATGATGTTTTTGGTAGAGTATGCATGTGTTTTGGTGCGAGAATGAAGAGCGGGATGCTTGGCAGTGAATTACAGGAGGAAAGACAAGCTTCTAATGTGAACATGAGATGGTGTGAAATGGAAGGAAGAGGATCAAAATGAATACGCTGATGGATGGAAAGAGCTAACAGGGCTTGAAGAAAGGACTGTGGCATTAACAAATGCTGCATTAGCATGGTCCACTAATGCTCCAAATGAGCTGCACACCAAAGAGAAGAGCCATACTCTGAGTTGTTTTGAAGCATCCTTTCTCTACAGCAGCACTCTTGCTCTTAAGCTCTTTACCTCCTCTTTACGTAACCGCAGCACTACTGAGTAGAGGAAACCATGTTGAAGGGGTGTCTGTGGTGAAGCAGTACCTCCTTCCACTCGCTTCTAATTGTTTAATTAATCCTTAACGCATTTGCATCTGCATTAACTGTGGGATTATGTTAATTGACAGGCCACTTTTGTGAGTGCACGCGTTTGGTATTGTAATGGAGATGAGCAGGTTAACGTGCTGTGCATCAGAGTGTGCCTCATTTGCTTGAGCATCAGGAGGGAGGATGGATATTGATTGGTTTGTATTTATTTATTTATTTTTCAGCTGTTGTTTTAAATCATCTTCATGGCAAAATGATTTCTAATGCCAGATAAGAGGGTACAACCAGTTAACCTTTACTAATTCTCTCGATAATCTCCAAAAGCAGCTCCTAATATGTAGCTTTGGGTTCGACGTGGCACACAAGGACTCGTTGTCGGAGAAGTACGAGAAAAGCTGGTTTTCAGCAGCACAGATTTAAATAATTAACAGTTGATGACATTCCAAGCACAGTAACATTTTTACCTAAAGCTAATTAGAGAAACTGTATGGCAGCGGTTGTCATGGTGGCCCACGGTCCGGATGCAAACCTAGAAGTGTACTTCAGTGCTGTCTATAATTTAGCAACTGTGGGTTTGTTTGGTTTTTTTTTTTTTAATAAATACTTTTATTGAAGGAATTGCACAGTCCAGGATACATAATGCATCATCTTTTCCTCCATTTTGCTTTTTTTTTTTTTTTTTTTAATTAAATAAACACCCCTAAAGAACAATCCCCTCACCAGCCCCTGACTGTTTGTTCATTTGTTTGTTTGTTTGTTTTTGTTTTTATTTTATTTTTTTAAGCATGAACCATCATGGCTGCAGCAGCAAATCCTGTATTGCGTTTTTTCCCCAATCACATGCTTTTATGTAAATCCTTCACCTAAGGAAGCTCATTTGAACCAGAAGCTAGCTACAGAGAGAGCTATAGAGGTCAGAAAAGGAAATGGAATGTTTGAAGTTGATTGGAAATGAGCATGTGCATTTATTCCCCCTGCTTCAAGTTCAAAACAGTTCTGTCTCCGAGTGGAAGAGTGCTTCAGGACGTGTTGAGTGAGAGTGAGCGACTTTTGCTTTAGTACAGGCAGTCAGATATCAAACTTGTTGGACAAAGAAAGGCCACGTTCATTAACGCACAGCTGTGCGAATGTTACTCGTGCAGCTTTTACAGACACGGTGCATTTATATCGTTTTAAAGGTCCATGGAACTGACATACCATGAACCTACAAACACCCTTGTCTCCACTGTCAACTACAAATCCTGCATATGAGGAAGAGGGCAGGAAAACGGTCCAAAACGCCACCCAAAAGTTGCGTAAATCACCCCGTGTTCAAGCTTTATATTATCTTCATATTATGATATCTATAACACCATGGGCCAACACACCTGAAACTTCAGTATCTCTGCAGGTAGCGTAGAGGAATGAAACGACGACAGCTGTAACTGGACGAATACAGTAAAACCTTATTTTATTTTATTCTATTATTTCTTTATTTCTTAACCATGGATGGGAGGTACAATGGCCGTTACGGTGGATTTTGTAGGTGTTCTGATGAAAGAATGAGGGAGGAGTGAATATGCTCCATGGAACATGCCTGTGGATTCACAGTTAGCTTCTGTGGTTGACGCAGCCAATAAGCTTCGCCCATTAGGACCCCCTGCCATGAAAAACTTGAGCTAGGGTGCTCTACGGTTATGACTGATTCCAACGGATTATTACAGTAGACCATGGGGGAAAAAATCCCCTAGTCATCATGGTTGTACTACAGTCGCTATGGTGAAATTCATGCGTAGAAAAATTTCTAACAATTTTTACATTTTTTGGCGGCTCCCAAGGATTTAAGCCACGCCCTCCTGGCTCTCGAGACAGCGCTGCTGGGATCGTGCCGGATGACTCCCAGAATGCAAAAAAACTCATCCGTAGACATGACCCACCTCAGTGTGAAAGGGATGATGGATACAGAGCCTGCCATCTCTGCTCTTACGGGAGTCCTTTGTTCACTCAGGGCAGCTCGTTAGCTCCACAGCTCCGTCGGGAACCAGCACACTGCAATCCCTCAGTGATCTATCCATGTTGAGCCACAGACTTAAGTCCATCTTGTTGATGAGGGACTGGATATTTGTGAGGGGAACCCGTTTGGCAAAGAATGTCTGTGCAGAGCACTTCTTCATAGACTGGCCTGCACTTTGGTGCCTCATCCGTGAATCGTGCTTTTTCTCACAGTGACCCTGGCCATGTTGGTGCCTGTGTTAGCCACTGTGCTGCAAACCAGCAAATCAGAGCAGAGCTCATCAACACATTGATGAAAATAGCACCAAAAAAAGGAATACAGCTTGTTTCCTCCTAGGGTCAAATCATAAGGTTGTAAACAGGCGTGTGGCTTATTTTTTGTTGGGTTTTTGTTTAGTTTGTTTGCCCTGACCAAATTCACATACATTCTATTTACCCATCAGAAAACAATTTACTGTACTGAATCGGCGCATTCTTCAGCACTTCATTCATCTTCCATAACTGTTTTATCCTGGTCAGGATCAGAGAGGTTTAAATGGCTAATATATTTATATTTCAGGGAGTAGAAGAAGCTGAATTTGTTTGAGTAGTTTACAGGCAGGTACAGGACAACTCTGAAAGCAGGTGGGGTTGTCAACTTTTCTGAGGGAGCAGGAGCTTGAATGGGATTAAAATTGCTTATTTTGTTGTTTTGTTTTTAAGTCATGCTTACACAGCTGTAGTCAAAAGTGAAGCACGAGCGTGAAATAAATAAGGCACTCTGAGTTAGTTTATGGTGTTCAAACAAAACCACTTCGGTCATGTTAGCTGACTAGTTAAGCAGTTTTAAACTGGACCTTCACAAATTTTAGTGGAACCCCCCCCACCAAGCGCTACTACATAGTGTAGCAAGAGATACCACAATGAAACAAATACACACACACACACACACATACATCCTGACATGTACCTTATCGCTGAGATTTAGCCTTGGCCAGACAGCCCAGTGCCACTGCGTAGATTGGGGTCATGGAGCAAATGGAAATTGCAGAATGTGGATGATCATCATGGAAGCAGAAGATCATGTCTGGTTGCGTAATGCATTCTTTCACCCATGGGCTGCATGAGGTTACTGAGAAAACAGCTTTCATTTTAAAGCCCTCGAACTGAACCCTGAAGAGCCCTTTATTCCAATTGGTCTGAAAGCACACTGTGCTACTATGGTGCACGGGTCAGGGCACATCTTTTAGACAAATTCCACCTCTCCAAGCTGTGAGACAACTGAGACAGCTCCTTTAAGTCCTTTCTGGAACTAATGAATGCTACTGACCTTGAGATAAAATGCTCAATGAGTATCAGAATTAAGGAAAGGTACAAAAATCCCACCATAGAAAGAGTATACGGGTAGCATGGGAAGAGGGAGGTGAAGAAGGAGGGGCAATGGTCACTTGGACATTGTCGAGATTCTTCTAGATGTTCTCCACTAATAGCTTTGAGATTATTCTCAGTATTATCAAGTCCTTCCACACAGACATGCAGAGCACAGTCAGTTTTGATGGGGGTACATGAGAACCCTTCAACATCCTCAGTGGAGTAAAGCAAGACTGCGTGCTTGCCCCAACCCTGTTAGGAATATTCTTGTCCCTACTTCTGACCTATGCCTTCCAGTCTTCTCCAGATAGTGTGTATATCCACACGCACCATGATGGCAAGCTCTTCAACCTGGCCCATTTATGTGCTAAAACCCAAACTATTCTCGTGCTCATCACGGAGCATATGTATGCCTGTACTTCTAAGCCACCCTCCAGCATCTCATGGGCCGCTTCTCACATGCATGCAGAGAGTTTGCCCTCACTATCAGTATTAAGAAGACTGTGGTCATAGCCCAGGATGCACCAAACCCCCCAGTGATCTCAATAGACAACTCCCCATTAGCTGTTGTTGAAACGTTCAAATGCTTGGGCAGCGATACAGAAATCAATGCCCATATCAGCAAGGCAGCAATGATCATATCAAAACTGAGACAGAGAGTGTGGGACAACAAGAACTTGAGGCTGAACACAAGATGGGAGTCTATCAGGCATGTGTCCTCAGTACCCTGCTTTATGGCAGTGAGACGTGGTCAGCCTTTGTCAGACAGGAGACGAGGCTCAACACCTACCATATGAGCTGCATCCACAGGATATTGGGTATCGCATGGAGGGACAAAATCACAAACATAGAGGTCCTAAGCAAAGCAAAAACCACATCCATCTTTGCCATGCTCAGCGAACGACGCCTACGCTGGCTTGGACACGTGTGTCGAATGGACATGGGTCACATTCCGAAGGACCTGCCGTATGATCCACTTAAATGTGGCACACGCTCCACTGGCCATCCACATCTCCGATTTAAGGACGCTTGCAAAAGGGACTTACAGGCTGCACACACAGACATTGACACATGGGAGAATACAGCATCAGATCGTTCCTCATGGTGAAAAGATGTGAGGGCTGGGGTTCAAACAGCTCAGAAAGATCGCTGCAGGAAGTAGGAAGCTAAGCGTTTGAAGCACAAGACATCAACAACAAGAGACACAACAGTCTTCATCTGCATTGAATGCTCCAGAGACTGTCACTCAAGGATTGGCTTATTCAGTCATCGCAAATGTTGCTCCAGTACAACCGAAAATCCATCATCCTTAGATACGGACAGAGGCCAATGATGATGAAACTGTGAGACAAATGCGAGACAGCTCCTTTAGGAACTTTCTGGAGCTTTCTGGAACTAATGAATGCTACTGACCTTGAGATAAAATGATGCTCAATGAGCATCAGAATTGGGGAAAGGTACAAAAATCCTACCAAAGAAAAAGTATATGGGTAGCGTGAGAGGAGGGAGGCAAAGAAGGAGGGGCAATTGTCCCTTAGACATCGTCGAAATTCTTCTAAAGATGTTCTCCACTAATAGTTTTGAGATTAAAGAGGATTCATGCAGTGTTTGCGAACTCATTGTTGGGAGAATAGTGCATATTTGTCTGGCTCGTGTGCACAAGAAAGCCACAGCCTGAGCTACTTTGGGCTGAAATGAAATTGGATTGTAAGAAAAAAGAGCGCTTTGCTCCAGGGCCCAGATCCCCTGACATGCTTTTAGGTATATGAGTGATTCTCGTTGAGATAATGTCTTGGGTTTAGCCCCAAGGCTGTTAACCTCACTAATGCCTTGGCCTGAATGCAGATGGCTTTGCTTTGGCCGAGCTCACTTGCTCGAAGCCTGGCTCGGCAAGGGAAACCTTAGCGTCAATAGCTAAAGTTGTTTGATGTCCTCTATTGCTCCAGGAGTCGAGAATTTAGACTTGAGTGTTGGCATGGTAACAGCAGGCCATTTCTGCTTGCCTCTTTTTGGGAAGTTGTTATGGTAACAAACTCTCTCCCTTTTTTCCATCCTCTTTTTTTATTTTTTTTATTCATGTGGAATACTATCTGTGATGGTGGTAGTGAGCTGTAGACTCATGCCTCTCAGGGCTTGTGGAATACCTTGGTAAATGATGGATTCTGATTTTAGCGATTGCCATATTTGGATGGTATGTTCATCAAGTGTCCATGGTGTGGGTGGACTGTTGGCTGTGCTGTATTGGAGCGATGAGAATTGTTCTAGTCCATGCCCACACACACTCACTTGTACACACAAAACGCCTTCACAGAGGAACGTGTTATGAGGCAAAAGCCCTTCTCATCTCCCCAACTCTGGCAGCAGTAGCGAGTGCAGAGAAGTACGGTGTACATGACGGACTAAGACATTTTTCGGGGGTTTTTTTTTTTTCCTCCTCTCAGGTCACTTCTTTGTGAAATGGACTTTATATGACTGAGCTTTTTGCCCAAGTTTTCCTTCCCTAATACTATTCAGTCATTATTGTCCACTGTCGGCGCTTTTCTACCTGCTTTGGTACTCACTCTATAATATAACTGACTGGACATTCAAATCTTTTGTGCGGTTTGTTTAATTTAATTGTGATCAGGTTTTTTTTTTTTTGTTTTGTTTTGTTTTGTTTTTCCTTATCACTCACCCCTTCTATTTACAGATAATCATATTTTAAAACATATAATTAAATATATTTTAAGGGATATAAAAAACTGGCTCATTGCATATTGCACGTTCTCGCTCTCTTTCCAATCTTATTTATGTCTTATCTGAGTCATATGACTCCTGTTTCTCTTTTCGTCTTCATTTTTCGGTCATCTCATTTCATCAGCAGTATGTAGCTTTGTCACTCCACCTCCTTTAAGCCATCTGCCTCTACTTTGAAAATCTGTGACCAAAGTGAAGTTTGAATAATTGAGAACACAAGTGCACTATCTCTCTCTCTCTCTCTCTCTCTCTCTCTCTCTCTCTCTCTCTCTCTCTCACACACACACACACACACACACACACACACACACACACACACACACACACACACACACACACACTCAAACACACTTTCCTGCCTGTTGTGTGCTGAAAGGCCAAATATACGTTTATTCCAGGAGCAACTCTAAAAGCTTAACCTCAACCATAGTTTCTCTTGTATTCATTCAGGACTATGACCTTGTTCAGCTCCATCAGCAAACCATGGCACACATTAATGCTCTAATGCAGTTGGCTACGCACAAGTTGTGAGTAAGCATTCTCAGTAGAAGTGATGTTGGTGTCTGATACACCGGATGAATCCATAAGGCAAAGTCCAGGCTTCTTAAACAGAGGCACTGCTCTAAAAGCACTCAAGCACTGACACCATGTTTGATACTGTCTCCCGTCCTCTTCCGCTGTTGAAACTTTCCCATCATCTCACTCAAGCTTCCATTATTTTAGGAGATATATTTAGAGAGAAAGACTAAAGTGAGTTTGATGGCATCAACTACTGTGTGGGATTTCCCAGCGGCTTTCTTGATTTCATTTTTATTTCAGAATTTTTTTTTTTAATGTATGTTTGCCCTTAATTGACTGTGTGACAGGGGGCATTGTCCTGCATGAAAATTGCTGGCTGATTGGGTGATGAAGGCAGGGAAGGAACCACCGTTCTGTTCCACTGTTGAAACTTTCCCGTCATCTCACTCAAGCTTCCATTATTTTAGGAGATATATTTAGAGAGAAAATCTAAAGTGAGTTTGATGGCATCAACTACTGTGTGGAACTTCCCAGCGGCTTTCTTGATTTCATTTTTATTTCAGTATTTTTCTCTTAAATGTGCGTTTGCCCTTAATTGACCCTGCAGTTAAATTGTTCACATCTTAAACCGAATATCTCAATGTGACTGACTGAATGACTCCAAAGTTGGTTTTAAACTTGGCAATTTCAGCAGTCTTTGCATATCAGTATTTATTCCCTGTATAAGATTTTTTTCTTTTTCAAATTCTGTGGCAGACTGCGACATAACGCTTGTTCTTCATGTCAGATTATATGATAAAGATGCTCTTACAGTAGACCTACGACTAAAGAAAATCACTAGGTTCTGTCGTTCTGTCTGATCATCAACCAGCGAGATCCAGGCTCGTGCGACATATAAACTGGTATAATAGTAGCAGTAGTGAAAATGCCCATGGTTGGGTAAAATTGGCAACTTGGAAAGATTTCACTGTGTGCAGCTGTACATGACTGCAAACAAAATATACAGTGTAAAGCTGGCTTAGAGTGATCTTTGTGTGCAATCTCTCCCTGCTTCTCTGTCACAAATTGTGGATTGTTGAACCTCCATTCTCACATTTTATATACAGGGAGTCCTTGATTTATGGCGGGGTTCCATTCCTACGGCTTGACGTAAACACGGTTGTTGCCTAGTGGAACTACTGGACTCAGTAACACCCGGGATTTTTAAACTTTCATATTGGACATTCTGGCTAATGGATTATTTATTCAGACCAGCAGATTTTGTCTGTTGCATCCGATATCTGTTAATGCGATGTCCATAAATGAGAGGATCGACTGTATATGTGTGTGTATATATTTGTGGGTCAGTAACTTTTCATTCAGTGATGTATTTTTTTTTTCCCCTGAATTGAATGAAAAATATGAATTTTATCACCACGCAGCTGAATTTATTCATCTGAAGCTGTGTTCATTTTCCGTAACAGCAGCTCTGACATTAGTTCCACTCAGAACGTAAATGACAGGTTTACATCAACTTGCTTGGTCTAGAGCATTAGCGTTTTTAATAGTAACTGGTCATTCCCAGAGATTTGAGTGGTGCAAGTGGCATATAATTTATGGCTTATAATAAACTGATTACTGGTGAGCTTCTTATTTTGAAATTGTAGACACTTATTTAACATGTATGGCACGAGTCTTGTGTGTCAGAGCTTTGTATCGGTCAGTAAGCTTTCCGATACGACAGTCTTTTGGAGAATGGAGTTTGTTCGTTTTGGTTTCTTGAGAGCAAGACAAGTTGTGGTGGTGTAACTTCATGGGAGAGGGGAAAAAAGACTGGGAATGAGACTGAAAACAGCATGTGTCGTTCATTTATAAATTAAAGATTGTAAAAATTGTCTGATTCCGGACGGTATCAGGCCACCGCAAAGTGGATAGTGTGTGTGTGTGTGTGTGTGTGTGTGTGTGTGTGTGTGTGTGTGTGTGTGTGTGTGTGTGTGTATATATATAT
>JAQMCW010000034.1:7565868-7577173 GCA_030068335.1 Chrysichthys cranchii
TGTGGGTAATTTTTTCCCCCAAACTGTAACCCGTGTTCACGTACTGTGTCCTCATTTTCCCTTCATCCACTACCACAGAGATGGTGACTCTTTTAGTCTTGTTTTTAGATTCCTCCATCTTTTTTTATTATTTCAAATTAGGATGTGTCGGGGTTTCTTCATTCTCTTCTTTTTCCCCTCAGGTCTCTCTCACTCTATTAGATTTTGTGCACTCTTGTTTCACTCAGCACACATTACACATAGCGAAATCAAATCTCCCACAAACATTTTCCCAAGCATTCAGTAACGAGCCTTATTTTCACTCATTACTCCTCACGTGTTGGTATTAAATCTTCAAGCATGGCTTTTGTTATGGAGGGCAAAGACAAGCTCTTGTAAATCATAAGATTTTTCCTCATATTTAATCAACACAATACATAACAGATTCGACGATTCCTGGAAGTTAGGCTGCACCTGATATAAACTTACTCAGCAGGACAGCGTGAGAAGCAAATGGACATGTTAAGTGAGTGGAACTGGAAGAGAATTGAGCCCTATTCAGGCAGCACTCAATTTATATGCAAACATGAGGTAATTCCACCATTTGCAGGTGTTCCTTTGTGTTTTTATTTCAGTCTGAACTGGCTACTTCACCTTTTTCCCCCTACTTCCTTTCAGAGAATTACAGATCAAATTCCTTTTCTTTTCTACTTCCACAACTCTGCAGGCAACCGAATCACACAGGTAGCTTGTGCATTTCCCTCATGACCAGAAACTGAAAGGGATTTACATATCAAGTCTTAGCCAAAAAAACAAAAGAAACCACCACCACCACAAGAAAGGGAACCTGCAGCCTGAAACACGTTCAATCTCTTCATCCTGAAAGGTCTCCAACGTGACCAGTGAGTCTTGTGCGCCATTTTCTTTATTCCTGGGAGAGGTTGGCGCTCCGGCGACGCTCTAACGTCACTCGGGGGGTTCGTTAGTATTGCTAGCGCAATTGTTATGAGACCATTTCACAAGGCAAAAAACCCCACTGTTAACCTGGAACATACAGGATAAGATCAGATCAGATCAGACCAGAAGCAGGTACTGCTGCTCACTCCTAAAACCAAAACATCCTGTCTCACTCACTTCTCCTTTTCCCCCCCCTTTTTATTCTTTTCAATCGACACTATTAATGCAATTTGGCCCAAACGTTGGACTCCCAGAGTCTCAGAATGCCACACGACTGCAGGGCAACAGCTTGTTCGCGATCTACCAGACGACTAGAGGTGGTACTTTTCCATCAAAGTAGACAGCTTTGGAAGCTGAACGGTTTGAGCACCTCAGGGCACAGGTGAGGAGGCGGGCGAGAGCATAACGGACCGAAGCACTAAAGCCCCGCCGCATCACCCGATTTAGAGAGAGATGAATGAAGCAAAGGATAAATCCCCCTGCACCACGATGAGCAGGTTGTCCAAAGGCATTGTGGGTAACGTAGGAAACGGTTAAACCTGAGTCTGAACTCAGGATAAGTCGCTCATTTAAACACTGTTCGCAGATCCTCCTGTTACGCCTGGGCTGTGAAGTAACCTGATCACCATGTTAAAAAAATAAAAACTGACTTGTGATACAAGCACACTTCCTCTCCCTCTCTCTCTCTCTCTCTCTCTCTCTGAGTTTCTCTCTTTTTCTTGCAAATGTCAAGGAAACCCACATTAAATGATCACATTAAAAGTTTGTCTTGTATTCCCTGTGGGATTTCTCTCTCTCTCTTCACATCATATTCAGGAAACCTGAACAACAATATAATAATCTTCACAAGAATACAGGATGTCTTAACAACACTTGTTAAAGCTCACACGAGGCTCCTTGTATCCGTAAACACACCAAACCCAGCTGTTTTTCATTTTATACAAACACACACACACGCATCACTTCTTAGAGTTGGCGTTTTGGACCCAGAGCACAAATGATCCGTTTTCTCCTCTTATCTCCTGAACAGTCCATCCCAACCAAACAGGCCTTCGCACTGGCCTTAACGCGGATTAACCCTACGCAAAAACAAACAAACCCCCCCCCAAAACAACCCTGGGAACGAGTTAATTTAATGAATTATCATCATCAGGTGTTGTGTTTGCATACACGGACACGCCTGGACGGATCATATCCCTGAGTGGCTCAGTTAACTTACAAACACATAGCCATCTATCTATCCATGCTAGCTGGCTAATTAGTTAGTTAGGAGGCTAGTAAGCCTACGCAACCTAGCACTAATAACAGGCGCTTAGCTTCCTAGCAAGAGTCTGAATGACAGCACAGGATTCACTCACTATGCAGGTAAATTATATTGCTATGCTACGCTAAGCTAAGATATGCTATGCTAGCTGTCTTGCTAACTAACGCTAGCGTCTCTCGCTAACGACCTATGTAGCTAGCCTGCTTCACTTCCCGACCCCCTTACGCCTCAGCTTTAACCTTTAAAAAACAGCCATTTCTAGGTGTTTTAACACCCCAAACCTGGCGCAATGGCAAGATAGGGTGTTTATCCCGGTTTACGGGATAATATGTGCTACTCACCAGGCGTAACGACACCAGAAAACAACCGGAATCTTCTCTCTATGCGCGACGGAGGAAGGAAAGGACCAGACATTCAAAATGGCGGCGGCCCTAGCCTCAGCACTTCTTTCCGAGCGCGGAAGGTTACACGCACTCAGTTATCCCATAAAACTTCGCCCGATTTTGAGGTCGAAATTAAAAGTCTTCGGTGGTTATAAAGACAATTATAAGCTCTTATAAATATCTCCTAGGCTAGAAAAACGGTTTAGGACGAGGAGATGGCCTGGTTTAATCGCCTGTCAGGAGAATAGTCACAAGCTCGAGCAGCCACCTGTCTCGTGCACAACTCTATCCTTGTTTTTAAACACTTCTAGGGATGTTTTGTGATCGTAGAGGACATCCATGCAGTGTGGGGGTGTTTGTTATTTATTTTTGTATATATTTGCGTGCCTTGGGAAGGACAGTTAAGAGAAAATTTGCCCAACGTAGGTGCGTTTAGGACATTCCGCTACGTGTCCATTCGGCGGAGGAATCCAGCGCCTGTGCTCCGGCTTGCAGCTCACCTCGTGGCAGGCAGTGATGACGTCACCCTGCCGTGTTGTGCCCTAGTCATTAAAGGTGCGTTTCAGGATTTAATGTAAAACAAACAATTATTTTGGTGTTTTATTTTCTTTTTGGGGCTTTGAGAGAGCTGATACGTCTACAGCACCTACGCAAAGACTATAACTAACTGGGGAAAGTAAATAAATAAATAAGTAAATTGATATTTATTATTTTGGGGAGAAATCGCATCAGCTTTTTTTGTAATCTAGGATCCGGTTTCGTGTTACAATTTGGCCCACTTGCTTTTTTCTCGCGTGTTTGCATATTTGATCCCGCCCACTTGTGGTTTTTGTATATTTGCATATTTGACCCCGCCTATTTGTAGTTTTGGTTGGCTTTTTTCAATATTTGATCCCGCCCATTTGATTTTGACATATTTGCATATATGACCCCGCCCGTTGGGGGGGGGGGGGGGGATTATTTGCATATTTGGCCCCGCCCCGCTCGTTTTTTCTTCTTCCATATTTGCATATTTGATCACGCCCGTTTGTGTTTGTTGCATATTTGCATATTTGATCTCATTTATTTGCTTATTTGCATATTTGATCCCGCCCATTTGTTGTTGTTTTTTTTTTTTTGCATATCTGCGTATTTTATTCTTGCAATACTTTTCCAAACAAAAATAATTAACAATTCTGGCTTGGCCATTGTGTCTCCAAATGAACCATTTATTAATAAGTCTTTCTGATGTAGCTCTTCTCATGCACAAACTGTACATAATGTAGACCAAATTGGCTTAGAGATAAATAAAACAGTAATAATAATATTATTATTATTATTATTATTATTATTATTATTATTATTATTATTAAGTATTAGACAGAAAGAGTTGAACATAGATTAGCTGAATGAAAGGAAATGTATTTTGGGATGAATGATCATGATAAAAAATTAAAATAAAAAATAAAAACCAAGTAAGGTTTACAAGTGAGAAAGTCAGCCAGTCAGTAAATAGCCAAGCATTACACATGCACTTATTTATAGTCATGTTGAAAAGGTCTGCTTTGTGCAAATGCGGTGAGAATTCGGCATCCATCAGACTCGAGAGAAAATGTTTTTATCCGTGTGTATAAATCAACCTTTACTATTATGATTTGTGTAAAAATGCAGCTAAAATGCAGTCGGATCTCACTTACATTATACATATTAATAGAGATTAAAAAATCAGGTTTTAACAATCATAAAACAGAAGTACACACGTCAATCTCAGCATGATTCTGTGCGACCTCTAGTGGCTAAAGCAGGTGTGAATGTGAGGGTGAATGGTTGTCTGTCTCTGTGTGTTGCCCTGCGCTAGATTGGTGACCTGCCCAGGGTGTAACCCCGCCTCTCTCTCACCCGAAGTCAGCTGGGATTGGCTCCAGGTAAGCTACCTAAGCTAGGCTAAGCAGTGGCCTATGACATTCGACATACAATATTTTCCAGATCAACCTGAAACTGCAGTATGAAAACTCTTTTATGGCTGGTTCGGACTTCGGACCAGTGACAGGAAGTTGAGGGAAGTGGTCAAGGTTGTTGAAGAAAAAGAACCGGACGGGAAGTAAAATGAGCCTCGGTAGCACGTGGGGAAAGGAGAAGAAGAAAGATTTAATTGTAATTCACTTCGACGATAACAAAAGTCTGGCGGCACGGTGGTGTAGTGGTTCGCACTGTCGCCTCACAGCAAGAAGGTCCTGGGTTCAATCCGTGGGGTTGATCTGGACGTTTTTCTGTGTGGAGTTTGCATGTTCTCCCCGTGTCCGTGTGGGTTCCTCCGGGTACTCTGGTTTCCTCCCACAGTCCAAAGATAGACACAGAGAGGATTAGGCTAATTGGCGATTCTAAATTGGGCGTAGGTGTGAATGTGAGTGTGAATGGTTGTGTGTTGCCCTGCACTGGATTGGTGACCTGCCCAGGGTGTAACCCCGCCTCTCTCTCACCCAAGGTCAGCTGGGATTGGCTCCAGGTAAGATACCTAAGCTAGGCTAAGCAGTGGCCTATGACATTCGACATACGATACTTTCCACTTACGATGGGTTTTGCGGAATGCATCTCCATCATAACCAGAGGACTACCTGTGTGTGTGTGTGTGTGTGTGTGTGTATTAGAGTGCTGTTCCGGCCTCTTATTTCTGTCCGAACCCGACACAGCAGTGACCGAACCCGATTGGAATTTTAATGTTTGGCCGAAACAGGCGCTGCTAAGTGATTATAATGATACTCTCTGTCAAGAATCTGCCCACACAGATCGCGCATTCTGCGCACCCGTTTTCAGGCGCTCTGAAAGGAGGTGCACTTCGGGCTGGGAACAAAAAGTAACTTTACTATTTTAAATATCAAACGTTTTAGTGCTGATGTGACCGAACCCGAGTAACATTTAGAAATAATTGTCCCGTCAGGTTCGGGTCGGATATCCATGCTCTAGTGTGTGTGTGTGTGTATTTATATATATATGTGTATATATATACCGGTATATAAAAACTAAAATATATATAATATAATATATTATGATGGAGATGCATTCTGCAAAACCCATTGTAAGTGGAAAATATCGTATGTCGATTACAATAAGGTAAGGCCACTGCTTAGCCTATCTTAAGTATCTTAGCCTAGCTTAGCCTAGCCTACCGAGGAGTCTTTTCCTATAGGAGACATGCTGGAGTGTTTAGAAGACATGCTTTTGAATTAAAATGAGCTCTTGAAGCACACAAAAAAACAGGTGGTAATGCCCTGTACAGTACATCGAAACACAAGTTAACTCCGCGAGTTGCGGGAGAGAGCGAGGCATCACGCGAGGCAAGTGATGCGTACATCCGGGCGTAGTCCGTGCACTTCCAGGTGTCATCGGAACGTATCGTATGTCATACGCTGTTACGCTGGCCAGTGATGCCTGCCCATGAATCTTAAATATTTTCTAAACAATTTTTTAGCGTATCACAGTCATCTTCGTAACATCGTAACTCGGGGAGCACCTAAACAGGACGTTTATGAAAAAAAATCCTCATCAAAAGTCTATGTTTTCCCACGTCAGCTTTACATTTGGCTTCACTTTTACTACATCCACAGTTACTTCCTCCCTTAACTACACTCTGGAGGAAAATTCTCAGGATGCTTTTCTTTTCTACCTTATAATAGACATTTTACCGGTTTTCTCACACACCACGAGGCAGAATGGCTTAAAGGCTTTAGTGCTTTGTCTAATTCGTGGAAAACCTGACGTACGAGCCGGGCGCGGCTCTGAGACAAGGTTCGACGTGGACGCAATCCGGCGCATGACGTCTCGATGACGGAAGATCGAGCCAAAGGACGATATTTCGACACGTCTGAACTTTTGGAGGCGGCTCGTGTAAGCGGCGGGAAGATCCTAAAGTCAGTCTAGAAGAAGAGAAACACGAGAAGTGTCTGCAGATAGGAGAGATTTTGAAAAATAGAGTTGTTGGATGTTCGTAAGCCCTTCTGAAGTTTCCAATGAAACTTGGGAAATCGAAGGATGATGTGGTTTTTTGTTTGTTTGTTTGTTTGTTTGTTTTTAACCCATAGTTTTTAATCCACAGTTTTTCTGTTCATAAACTGGACAAAGTAAGCGATGAAATATGCAAATCAGCACCAATGACTAACCAACCGGAAGGTGGGTATTTATTAAACCTTGGAATTTCACAGGACTGTTCACATGAATTCTTCACAAATGGTGGCAAAACATGAACGATTCCTTCTTCTTCTTTATAAACCCTCCTCTTTCCCTTACGTTTATTCCAGTTATTTTCAGGATGGTGTTTGTTAAATTCCTTTAGTTATCAGTGAAATCACATAAAGCGCACCTAAATCATAAAAATAACACCTAACCTGGAAGACTTTATTTTCCAGTGGACCCTCGGCTCACGAATGCTCACAAACATTCAGTTCCGGTCAAGCACTCGTGGTGTGAACGTGTTCAACACGTTTTTTCGTTGTGTTTCTCTGCATTTTTGCTCTATAATTTTCATTACGGGTCCCAAGAAAGTGGAAATGGTAGTGACAGTAAGAAGCCTAAGCGTATAACAGCCGGACCTGTGTGTGTTCGCTAAGGGGTTCGTCTTTGATGACGCAGCCAGTTAGGGCTGACTTCTTATTTATAGTAATGTTAAAAAGTCCCCGACGCCAAGAAAAGGTCCGCTTTGTGCAATTTCGTGAGAATTCTGCATCCGTCGGACTCGGGAGAAAATGATGTTTTTTTTATCCGTGTGTATAAAGCAACCTTTTTTTTTTTAATTGTAGATCTCATGCACATTGTACATATTTATAGAGATAAAAACAATCAGGTTTTAACAATCGTAAAAACAGGTCAATCACAGCATGATTCTGTGCGACCTCTAGTGGCTAAAATAGGAAAATACACATTAAATATGTTCTCGAACTGCATGCTAAATATTTTTTATCCCCAAAGCACCAAACCACTGGGTATTCATTCATTCATTCATTTATTTATTTATTTATTTATTTATTTATTTATTTAATAAAATTGAGTTGTTTGTTATATGTGGGTTTGAAAATAATGTTTACTTCACAGTATGTGAAAATCTGTCACTCAGTGAGCCAGAAATGCGTGCAAATGCTATATGGCTAACACATTGACGTTTATAACATCGTACATCTGGGACTAATAACAATGCCGGTATTCCTTAGGGTCCTAACTGTTTATGCAAAGGATTAACAGACATTCAGGAGCATGTTAAATCACTTTATTTGATGATTTTGTAACTACAGGTGCTCCCCGAGTTACAATGGCCTGACTTATGATTTTTCGAAGTTACGATGATGATTGCGATATGCTAAAAATTGTAAAATATTTCGAAAATATTTTAAATTTACGGACAGGCATCACTGGCACGCCAGCGTAACAGCGTATGACAGACGCAGATGTTTGGACAACACCCGGAAGTACGCGGACGATGCCCGGATCACTCACCTCGCCCGATGCCTCACCTTCTCCGGCAACTCACGAAATTACCTTGTGTGTCAGTATACCGTACAGTGCATTACTGCGGATTTTGTGTGCTTCAAGAGCTAATTTTAATTCAAAAGCATGTCTTTTACAGGAAAAGACTCCTGGGTAGGCTAGGCTAAAATAAGCTAAGCTGAGATACCTAAGCTAAGCTAAGCGGTTCAATACAGTGGTTCGACATACGATATTTTTGACTTACGATGGGTGTGGCGGAACGCATCTCCATTGTAACTTGAGGACTACCTGTATTTAGGCGAACAAAACAAATGCTAATGCTAACGCAAAGCGTTTTTTTTGCTAAGTTTTATTTAACGTCTGCCATAATAGCCGCTAGCTTCAGCCGAACTTATGTCATTTGATCAAATTCTGATGAATATGCTGTTGTTAGGATACTTGGACACCTTGTCATTTTATTTGCTCTCAATTGATCTGTTTATTATCACTTCCTGTTATATGGAAATAAGCGATAAGTTATGGGACCTTGACTGACAATCTTTGTGATATACAGGTAGTCCTCAAGTTACGATGGAGATGCTTTCGGCCACACCCACTGTAAGTCGAAAATATTGTAAGTCGAACAACTGTGTCGAACCATTTAGCCTAGCTTAGGTATCTCATCCTAGCTTATGTAACCAGGTTTAAATTAATAATAATAAATGTTTATAATTTATTGTTCTTCCTGTTTGTTTGAAACTTCACCAACATCTCCAATGTTCTTTTATTTGATCAGTTAAAATATTTGTGTTCAGACCGCAATCCCATTTAAGAAAAAAGTGTAATTTGGAATTGTGTGTATTCTGGGTACTGTAGCTTTAAGACTGCCGTCTTTATCCCCTTGTTTACTTCCTGGTTGAGGTAGAGGGGCGTGTTTAATGCTGCGCGTGATGAAAATGAATTGTAAAGTTTTAATATGGTAAAGTCAGTGATTGTGTAGTCCTGTTGTGTTATTTTAGCTTTAAAGAATATGTAGTTATCAGTTGAAATTCAGTTGTTAATATATGCTAATATTTATCTTGTAGAGTTTTGTATCGTGCTCCTTGGGGCTACGTGCTCTTTGTGCTCTGTTTTGCTAACAGGGAGACCGATATTTTTATGCTGTGGAACGAGTTAACATTTAAGCGAGATTTCATTAAATCACATTTCTGTCAAAACTGAGTTTGTCAGAGAGGTCCAAACCTGATGTGGGCCGCAGCACTGTGTCTGAGCTCCGTCCAGCCATGACACCCCGCTACACAAATACTGAGGTCTGGCTACAGACAGCTGCCACTGAAGCTGTTCCATTAATAATCACAAAAAACCTGCGGTAATGCACTGTACAGTACACTGATACACAAGGTAACTCTTTGAGGTGCGGGAGAGAGTGAGGCATCACGCGGGCCAAGTGATCCGAGCATTGAACGCACACTTCCGGGTGTTGTCCATGTATTTCCGGGCGTCGTCTGAACGTCCGCATACATCATACGCTGTTACGCTGGCCTGCCAACTATGGCAACCCACGAATTTGAAATATTTTCGAAATTTTTTACAATTTTTAGTGGATCACAATCGTCATCGTAACGTCGAAAAAATGTAAGTTGGGCCATCGTGACTTGGACCTGTATATAGTGTATCTTGATTTATTATTATTATTATTATTATTATTAACCATTAACTAGAATTGTATTGCACTGTCACCTCATAGCAAGAAGGTCCTGGGTTCGATCCCTGGGGTCGACCTGTGCCTTTCTGTGTGGAGTTTGCATGTTCTCCCCGTGTCCATGTGGTTTTCTTCCGGGTACTCCGGCTTCCTCCCACAGTCCAAAGACCCAGGGTGTACCCCGCTTCTCTGTCACCCGAAGTCAGCTGGGATCGGCTCCAGCACCCTCCCCCCCGGGACCCTGAATGGGATTAAGCGACAGAACATGTGAGTGAGTAAATGTATAAGAGATTTAAATGTATTGAGAGCAATAATAATAATAATAATAAAAATCTTGTCCAAGACAAGAAGCTATATCTTGTGATTTATTGCTTATTATTTCATGCAAAGAATTTTTGTTTATTAAATGATTCTTATAATGTTTGCTTTGCAAACAATTTAAACAGTGCAAAGTAAATTGTATTTAAAACGCGCGCGCACACACACACACACACACACACAGTCAAGTTAAAAGCGACCTATAAGGGTTTTTCAAACGCTTCCCTGACCTTTCCAAAATGGCGGACGCGTCGACGTATGATCCCCCTGCCTCTAATATGGCGTCTGCTCATGGGGAGGCTACGCGAAATATCCCACAATGCATTTCGCGAAACGAAAACAGCAGTGAATGGCGGCGCTCGCGTTCCGCAGAGCGACTCGGAGCTTCTCACTGAGGGACGTTTGCGCTCCGAACTGGCGGTGTTTTAAAGCTTGTTTTTGGTTGTTTTGACTCGAAATATGAGGTGAAATATATGCGAGGGACGTCTGAACAGGATGAGGTTGAAAAGGAGTGGCGAGAGGAGTCGGTTCGCGGGAATATTGTGGTTTTATTCGGTGAAATGAGCTCGAATGGAGCAGGCTGCTGCTGCTGCTGGACGGACAGTGCTGTGTTCACCGGCGCTGGGATTCTCCTTCTCCTTTCCTTTCCTCCACACTCTCCGGGAAATCTAACTGATTTTATTCCCATCTGGATCAAAAGGTACTCGAGTTAATCGACTGTGTGTGGAGGTGGAGGAGGAGGATTTTTTTCTTTCCAGTTGGGATGATAATATGTCCAGGCGCAAACAGACCAACCCTTTCAAAGTGAATTGTAGGTATCACAGGTATTGTAAACACATCCATTACTTACAGTCAGACACTGCCTCAATATCTGCTCATTTACAGGCTGGACACGGTGTTTACACCACATCCGCATTGATCTATAAGAGGGACAGCTGCTGCTCTCTCACTGTGTGTGTGTGTCTCTCTCTCTCTCTCTGTGTCTCTGTGTCTCTCTCTCTGTGTCTCTGTGTCTCTCTCTCTGTGTCTCTCTGTCTTTCTCTCTCTCTGTGTCTGTGTCTCTCTCTCTGTGTCTGTGTCTCTCTCTCTGTGTCTGTGTCTCTCTCTCTGTGTCTCTCTCTGTGTGTGTGTGTCTCTCTCTGTGTGTGTGTGTCTGTGTCTCTCTCTGTGTGTGTGTGTGTGTGTCTCTCTGTGTCTGTGTGTCTCTCTGTGTCTGTGTGTCTCTCTCTGTCTGTGTGTCTCTCTCTGTCTGTGTGTCTCTCTGTGTCT
>JAQMCW010000034.1:7728648-7741850 GCA_030068335.1 Chrysichthys cranchii
ACCTTTAAAAAGACTCGTGGCTGGTGTGAGGGAGAGGGGAGAGGACTTTCACTACAACTCACAGAATCACTGCAGTGTGTCGGCTCACTGGGATCTTTTTCTTTTCATGCGACTTTGAAAAGGAAACTATCCAATGATCGCTGCTTTTGCCTCCTTTTGAGGATTTCGCAGAAATGTGACATTGCATTGTCATTAAACAGATTCATCACCTGCACTGCTACATCCTTATTTGATTGGTGCTTTTCTACAAAGTTTTGCACCCTTTCCCACATTTTACACATCTCCCTGATCTCCTATGAAGTGAGGAATCAGTCTTTTTCTATACTAGCGCGGATGTTGACTATACGAGTGAGCCACAATCCCACAGTGAGTGAGAGATAAGTTGTGATCATGTGAGGCTCGGCAGACGAAGCGTATGCATACTACTTGTATTGCAAGACATCGCTTGTTAACCAAGTCAAAATGTATTAAAATTTTTTGCTCATCTTGCAAAACACTTGCAGACAAAGTTACTCGCAATCCAAGGTTCCACTATACTTAAACACGGTAATAGTTGACAAATCACTGTGATGTACAGAGGGGCCCTAAAAATGTATACACACTTCAACAGTACTTATCTATGTCCATTTTTTAAAATCCAAATTGAATTATGGCTTCAGTGTGGAAAGACGTAGGAGCAGTGCGGAGAGACGCATGCCGATGTTTTTCATGTTGAAATGTGCAGCCTGTGCGTTTTTTCGGGCCCCTCTGTATATGGAATGCAACACTTTGGGACTGCTGGTTCAGAAAAATAATCCTAAACCACACGATTTCCTTACTTTACGTGTTGCAGCACAAAAGACATTTACAGCATAAGCACATTTATGGACTCAATATTTACACCCTTCTGTTGTAACCTTAAGTTGAGAGGAGGATTTAAACATGAATGAAAGCTCCTTTTAGTTTTTACCAAATCTTCTCTTGTGCTTGCATCTTCCATGATATTGAAAAAATGAATAAACCATACAACTTTCATCCTCAAACATAGACTATTTAGTTGTAATTATTAGGGCTGGGTTAAAAAAAAATCAATTCACCTATTAATATCGATTTTCGTTTGAAAAATACGATATCGATTCAAAAATTCGCGAATCGATCTTTTCCTGTATGCACTACTTTATTCTTGTGACTGCGCAAGGAGAGCTATAAAAATGTGAGACCGGTGAAACCAAATTTGAGCCATGGCTGAAGCTAGTCCGCTGAAGTCACTGTCTGGCCTAAAGGCCGATGTTTGGCAACACTTCAGATTTAAAACTTACGAGGATGGAGAGGAACTGGATAAAACAAAACCAATCTGCAAACTGTGCCATATCGAGGTAAAATATTGTGGCAATACCACAAATCTCTGAAACCACTTATCCAGGCACCACACTGTTTCAGCTAAAACGTCAGGTGCTTTTGGGGTTAAATTGGCTTCATATTCTCAATGTGCCTTAAACATTAATGAGGGAAGAGACAAAGAAATCTCCCTAGATGAATTGATATCAAATCAAATCAAGAATTGAATCAGATCAATTCAGGAAATCAGCAACGATACCCAGCCCTAGAAATTATGCTTACCTCTTTATTTATTAAAAAAAAAAATTAAAAAAAAGTGTGACATAGTTAGACTTCTCATTTCCACAGATGGTACTGACTATAGGACTCACTACTTCCTGTTTACAAATTTGCAAGCAGCAGACAGGCTCAGTCCAGGCAGTCTGGTGTAATCTTATAAGACTCCATTTTGCATTAAATTGTGTATGTTTCGTTCTTTGTGTTTGTCTGATGAAGTCCCGCATGATCCTGCACCAAATCCTCCATAAGTTTCTCCTTACGTTTTGCTGTGTGCTGTGCTGTGCTGCCATGGCTAAACATGATCCGTCTGATTCAGGAGTCGTTTCCGGAGAGCAGTGGAGCCAGAGCTTAGAGGCGCACTCAAGAAACAGCAGATCCAGCAGAAAAGTTAATGGTGATGTGCTTTTTATGTCCAGAGAAATTGCATGGCCCATTCCTTCTGAAAGCAGTGTGCCTTTTGTGTGTGTGTGTGTGTCTAGGAACAGGGAGACTTTTTTTGTTTTGCCTCTGTGCTTTGTGCCCACTGTGTTCTCAGTGGTGATGAAACTAAATGGAGCAGGATAAGCTGAGACTCCGTAGCGGTGTTGATCTGGGCTTGCTCGATGTTGATTAGCTGCATGTACATCAAGTGTGCCCTTGACTCGCTCAGCGTGGAGTTGGCTTGCTCCTGGTGGTCATGTGTCTGAGTGCTGGCGGTAGTTGGCATGGGCTGCAGAATGCCTTTTGGATACTGTGTCCTGGATGATACCAGTGCCAGATTAATAACTGAGCATATGCCTAAAAGATAGCCGAAAGAGAGGGCAATGCCACCTACACAACTGCCACGGTCATGGAGCTATGAGGAAAATGAAGGAGAGGAAAGAGAATGGGTTTTATAGGGTTTAAAAAAGAAAAAAAAAGCTTGTGTGTGATTTGAAGTACAGGCAAGTCAGGTCCGAGATCTGATTTTCATTAAACTGATTTGGATTCTTCGTGGCATCAGAGATTGATGCATAAAACCGTTTTGGGTTCAACGAAAAACAAGAACGCATTTATTGTAGTTGATTTTTTTCTCCTTTCAGGACTCCTGTTCAACTAGTTTAAGGCTCATTTCTGCAGTGCAGTGAGAGCCCCAGCCTGTCCTGTGGCACTGTGACTCCCTCAAATCACTCTGAAGCTTAACAGTTTTCTTTGTGGCTGCACACTTGATCATATTGAATATATATATATATATATTTTTGTTTTGTTTTGTTGTTTTTTTTAAATTGTTCTCATGATCCTAGGTGAGTGAACATGCATGTGAACACATTACTCTTAGCTGTTAGACTTGCTGGTGATGCTGGCCCAGGTTTTTGCAGGTATAATCCTGGCACCAGGAGAACCTGGTGGATCACTGAGGTGCCATAAGCTGTGCGTGAGGTGTGTGAGCAGCAGCAGTTGACCTCCAAGCGCAGCCAAGTTTCTGCGGAGTGCAGTTATAACCAATCCTTTGATGGACGAATGTGCTGTTCTTGATAAAAGTCATGAGGAAATTGCATTGTTTGTGCATATGAATTTGGAACAGCTAAAGCTAATGTCAGTGCTTATCTGCAGCCCTTGTTTATAAAGCGTGTGCTGCGCCGTGTTGGAACGTTCCAGAGCACTGACTGTAAAACAATCCTGTCTTCCTCCTACATGCCTTTGTCCTGGGCTTTCTAAAGGAGTTAATTGGCAACACTCGTCAATGCTGATTTCTTTCCAAGAGGCAGGATTTTCTTTGTCGAATGCCACTATACTTTAACTACGCCTTGTGTCTTTGGTGTACCTCATCACCTCTGTCTTTCACTTTTCTTTCCTTGAACGTGTGTGGTTTTTTTTTTTTTTTTTAAAAAGCTTTTCACCTCAGTCTGCTAAACTGGTAGTTTGAAGATAATGCTCGACACTGTTACACTACTTCTTGCCCCCTTTGCCTTGCCTCTTCGTGTCTTCTGTTTCCCTTCTCTATTCAATGTCTCTCACTCCTCCTTTGCTCTCTCACATCTCTCTTCCCCGCTCCCACTCTCTATAAGCAGAAACGGAATACACATGGATCGTGTATCCCCCCCACTCCACCTTCTTAAACTGGTGTTCTTACAGTTTGAGGTGTCTTTCCTTAGATTCTTCTAGCATGCACTGATCCAGCATCATACTACTCAGTGCCTTTGTCATTCACGGTTTGATTTTTTTTCTTCTTTCTTTCTTTCTTTCTTTCTCTCTCTCTTACTCCCTCTTCATCATGATCCTCCTCCTCCTGTCTGCTCTTTTGAGCGGGCTGAGTCTTTAGGATGCGCTCCAGACAGAGTGATTTGCTCTAAAAGGATCTCCCTGTCATGCTTGTCTCTCAACACAGCGTAGAACAACCATCAGGGCACCAAACAATGTCTTCATTTAATGCACCCAAGAACCATGAGGTCTTCCTGGCATGCTCATGGTAACGAGTAGACATGTAAAGGTGTCTGTTTATGTTTATTTATCGTGGCGTCCTCCTGCGTAGTAAGGCATGGAATGGATATTAGAACGCCAGCTGGGACAGAGGAATTTAATACGCTCCCTCCAAGGTTGACCTTCATAAAGCTGAGTCAGTCTGCTCACCCTGTCCACAGCTTAAGGACTGGATAAAACACTGTGATGGATGTGTTTATGGGCAGACTTGTGGGAGCTTCTGCAGCCAGATGCAGGAGGTTTTGCAGGAGTAACTCGGATCTTTGGTTTCAGCACGCTTGTCATGTCCTGTAAGATTTAAACATGCCCCCAAGGCGAAAACTCACTGCCGTAGTGTCCTTGTCCCTCAGTGGTGGATGAGCTGCACTGTCAGATCTAAACTACACATGTGGTGTTGAGATTCACTTCTTCAGTCTGTTCCTTGACCAGCAGTGATCGGTGTTTATGGCGGCGCAAATGTTCCTTGATATAAATGTACAGGCACTTGCCCAGTATATTATGCTTGCTAGAAGGTTCTTTTCTTTATGTAAATGAGACTGCGTTATGGCTTTAGTGGAGATAAATAATTTTCAGTGTATCCTGTGTCATTGTCTGTGTGGATGAGAGTGTCTGTGCATATAAATACATTTACATTTACAAAGCAGAAATAAGCTCTGGCTGTTCTCATCATCAGGCTGCTTTGGTTCGTCAGACTGTTTTTAATGTTGTGTATTATCCTTCCCAAAGCACTCCAAAGGATTTATGTAAATTACTGTGCTGTAGAACCATGACTCCAAGTAATATCTGGTTAACACACTTACAGGTTTTTAGTATATTTATATATTTTTGTCAAGAAGTCTTCGTGTTCTGAAGTTAGAAAAATCCACAGAATTCCTCTTTACAAATCAGGGTGTGTTTTACGGTTACGAATCGCAAGGTTTCACACTGTTTTGTTTCTGCTGATTTTTATTTCGATAACCTTTAGCTTATCCATCTTTTTTCCTTTCTTTCTGAGACTGAAAACCTTTAGCAGGAACATCTATCGGTTGGTCAGTCAAACAGGCAGGTAGACACGGCTGATCTTTTTTCCTCTTGTTCACTGTTGTTTACGCCCGGGTGTTGACTATATTAAGAACTGATCATCAGTGGAAACGTACAGGGACGCATCTGATCATCAGTCATTGGTCTTATTGTTCAGCTTTGTGGAATGCAGCATGTGGTGTTCTGTACTTTAAGGTTACCGAAGAAAACCAGCAGCTGCACTGCCAGACATGCGAAGTGTAGCCTAGTATTTTGCTGGTACAGCAAAGAGGCAGAATAGCTTTGAGAGTCAGTACAATTAAGGAATTATTTAAAGAAGAGTTAAAGGATGAGCTTGGACTTGCATCCTTGCCATTGGTTCCTAAAGTGGGAGGCACAAGAGTAGTGCAGGGGAGCACGGAATGGGAACGTAAAGGGCCTGAGAGAGATTTCAAATGTTTTTTTTTTGTTTGTTTGGTATTTTTTTTTGGTTTTTTTTTAAAATGGAAAGAAATGTAGAGGAAACAGTGTAGCAATGATGGTTGCACACAGGAGCGCTCAACACACACTGTGATTGTTGCTTTGTTTCAAGGTGAATAAAACCTGCATTGGTGTTCTATGAAGGAATGTTGTATTAGCTAGCTGCCAACTCGAAGGAAAAAAGTGGCTATGTTTTTGACCAGCTTCATAGGAAATGGGGAGTTGAATTTGTTATAGAGTAGCTTTGGTTAAATTTGTTTTCTTTCATTTTTTAGCATTTATTATTCTTGTCAGTAGTAATGCTTACACCTAAATGAGTAACCCACTTAGTATTAATCAAGCAGGGACATGGCAGAATCTTTTACATTTAGCTCTGTTTCCCTGCTTTACGTAGTGGCCATGAAAAGTGAACACGTTCGTGTTCACGCACTGATGCTACTCGACCTTAGCTAGTTAATTAAACCTTAGACCTTAGCTAGTTAATTAAACCTTGGACCGTAACTAGCTAAGGTCTTTGGTTTAATTTACTAGCTAATTAAACCTTAGACCTTAGCTAGTTAATTAAACCTTAGACCTTAGCTACTTAATTAAACCTTGGACCGTAACTAGCTCAGGTCTAAGGTTTCATTTACTAGCTAATTAACCCTGCTCTAGTACCACGGGGTTTATGTGACCCCAGTTCTCTTTGGGCCATGTTTTTTTTGGAAACTATCACAATTAGTGACCTTGCCTGCCACATATTTTCTCGTAAGGTCTTCCTAAGTATGTGACATGTTCGATAGTTTCAAAGACTTTCCGCCCTTTTTTTTTTTTTAGGTTTTTCGCTTCGCCGTAGTACCTTCAATGTGACTGGTACTATGGGGTCAGTTGAACCCCAAGCGAAAATAAACCTAAATAAAAAATAAGCGGAAAGACAGGTAGGTGTGGTCACAGAAGCCAAAAACTTTCAGAAGAACCCCGATGTGAAATATTGGCAGACAGAAAACAGGTCCAAAAGCAGACACACTCTTGAAAGCATTTGATTTATTTTTCAATGATGTCATAACAGAGATTGTGACATGGACCAACTAAAAAATTGAAAATGTGAAAACCGGTTATGCAAGCAATGCTGGATTTTTTTGTACTAAAAATCCACCACCAGAGACACCCACAGCAGCCGCAAGCACCACACAGTGTCATCCAGGACAACGCAAGAGATGCTATATTTGTTCCAGATCAAGTGACAAGAAAACCACATTAGTTGTGCAACCAATGCCAGCTGTAACATTTTTGCCTACAGCAGGGTGAAATAAGCCGAAACTCGCACATGAAGCATTGTGCCATAGTAGTTGGATTTTATAACACATTATCATACCATATTATTCCAACGAAAACAAAATATTGTAATAAAGTGGTGTTATTCTGTTCATATAGCATGCTTTTTACCATGGGGTTAAACTGACCTCATGGTACCAAGAATGTGACTTTTTTCATGGTACCAGAGCAGGGTTAAAGGTACATTTAGTTACTCTGGATCGCGTAGGTTTGCAGTAGAGGGTTGTACCAATTTGTTTTCATTGTGTAGAATCCATCCTATCCATCCTTGTCAAGTACTTATAACTCCCAACTGTCAAGTGTAACATATTAGGTAGAAGCTGTTATTTTCACTCATCTGTTGTTGTCTCAGAGATTTTTTATTTTATTTTTTTTTTATTTATTTATTTTTTTTGTCTTCCCTTTTGGCTTTTTTGTTTGTTTGATTTTTTTTTGTGTGTGTTAGTTGTATTGCTGTAGTTCCTCCACTTGATATTTTCACAGACCACATTTAAAGTCTGCATTGCTTAGATCATTAATTGCAGAATATGTCCAGATTGCTGTAATTTCATGAAGTTTGTTGTCTTAAGCACAATGAGGTACACTAAGCTAACATCACATAGTACAACCTGCTGTCAGATGTTGGCATCAGAGCATTTTTCACGAGTAACACATTTCACATTCACAAATACAGCACACTGTGTGGCTGACACTCGACACCATGCGGTGATGCTCCATACCTGTATCTGTGTATCCTTAGTTAATCACCGAAAGATCTGCGCACACAATTTGCTGCAATAATACTTTGATGAGCACACATATCTACATGAAACAAAACTTTAACTAATTCACTTCTTGTCCTTGCTGTGCTATAAAAGATGTAGCATTGTCATACCAGATCTACATGCAAACAATTGCAGATTTGTACACTTCTCCTGAGTTTTTTGTGGGATAAGTGGGTTCTTATTTGTATATTTTCTAGAAGGCTGATATTTATAAAGATACTGGGATGCATGAAGTGTAATAGAGAATTTTCTGATGACAATACTGGACAATTTATTGTTTCTGGTCTTTGATTTTATAACAAAAGGACCTTAATTTGAAAATTCTAGTTTCTACTTTCGTATCGTTTATTAATTATGAATGAACGGTGTATATGAAGAATACCGCTGATGCACAATGTGCATTTGTCTTATTGAAGTGGCTCAGCATCTCTAATGCTTTCTGACTCATTGAGAGGAAAGAAGTGCTGATTTTGCTGGAACGTTGTACAAGATTTGAAGAACTGCTGTGGTTCTTGTAGGCATAACCTCACTAGGTGAAGCACTATGGTGAAAACCAAGTTCTCAGTATGGGGCTAGTATGAGATGCAGAAGGCACTGTTTTAGCTTGGGTAGGAAGAAATTATAGTATTTGCCTTGCTGATGTTGCTTTATGTTTTTTCCAGAAGCCCGTTAAATTTCAGTTATACATTAGCTAAGATTAAACTCTATAGGAGAAGCCTAGATATTGGCCTGAAATTGAATCTACAGGGTTGTGGCTTGGATCTCTGCAAGCTAGGTAGTGTGAAAAGGTGAGGCTTTCCTGCGTGTCAGGTTTCCACAAGTAATTTCTTCTTAAAGTGAACCACGTACACTTTACACGTGCACTCCGACCACATGCAAGTTCACATTTACTGTCGATCCACAGGAAGTGAAGTAATTAGTTCATCTCAGAACTCCACTACTCGATCACTTGATACTTGGTCTGTTGCCATGGTCAGAAAGTCTGCAGGGAAATGTGCGTCACAGCTGGATAATTGACTTACCTTTTACTTACCCAAATTGCGTCATGGTACAGCAGGAGATTCTAGACTCTGAATAACTGAGGCAAATGCGATCTTATGTGCACAGGTTGGAGGACTATAATAGGAAAAAAACATACAGGGACTTCTGTAATGCTCATGCATATTAGGGAGCAATGAGAGTGTTCATACTGGGCATGGCAAAAACTGCTAAATATATTGACGGAAAAAATAAACTGCTTGTTTTGTTCCGGTGTATTTATGGCTAGGGGTCTAGTCGTTGACTTTGTTTATTTGTGTTTGTGGGTGTGTAAAGATACAGTGTTGCATCAATATTTGATGTCCGTGACATGGATGTCGGGTGGAAACAGGATCAGATGCGTTATTTTAATAGAACGCATGGAGAAGGAAGACACGACGAGTCGTACCAGCGCTGATGCAAAACACAGCTCCACTTCGTCCCTGCCTACCAAAAACACACCTACACACTAAGTGTAGCAAAAAATATAAAATAATAAATTGCCAGACTCCCTGTGGCTGATGTTCTGCAAGCAGAGAGATAGTGTACCAAACAGCGTTATAGCTGCAGCAGGGACCGCTGGGTAAAGAACATCTTTGATTGCAGATTCTCAAACGCTGTCATCAAAGCCTGTGTATTTCCCCTATGACCTGCTTCCTGAAACACTTCACCGCACATTACAGAAAAGCCCCACATTCAATCAGCTGCTTTAAATGTTAGCTGTTGCATGAAATGAGAGAAGCTCATACGGGGCCACCTTTATCTGAGAGCGTGAAAGGATACGCCGCAAGAATGTCACGGAGGATCAAGGTCCTACGTCATCCTGTTGTTGTTATTATTGTGGTTTTGACCCTGCTTGGGACATCTATTGTGTTTGTATGTCAAACTGAGCTGAGACACTGCTTTATATTCATGATGCTTACTAACTCTCTCTTCTACCTGTGGCTCACTAGATGATGAAGCACGCGTGGGACAGCTACAGGCAGTACGGCTGGGGACACAACGAGCTCAAACCCATTGCCAAGAAAGGACATTCCACAAATATATTTGGTAAGTGAGCTACACCCGTTTCCACATTACTCTAAAATAAGCTGCACCCCCAGATTTGTCCCCTCATTTGCATGTAAATAGCTCTTTTCAAAGTGGAAAGTGATGCCTAGGCAAACTTATTAGCGCTTTTGTAGTCCATCGTTTGTGTCTCGAAATGATACGGACATAACGAGCATGCACACGTGCACAGTTTCCCTTACTTATTCGTTCATTTCCGAGTGTTGTTGAACTCTCCAGCTGTTTTCCCGGATAATGACGGGCAGCTTAAAGTTGTAATGTGTGTATTTTGGAAATTAAAGTGGGATTATTTTGGTCTGTTTGTCTAAAGTGGTGGAAAGCCAGTTTTTCATTAGGGCTCACACTCTTGCTTTCTCTGGAATTCCACTTTAAATGTGGCTGCTAGTTTGCTCTCAGCGGCTCGGTGGTAAATAGTATGAAAGTGCAAATAGGAGATGCAGAGAACAGGAGAGGAGGAAGGTGAGAATAAGCCTGAAAATGAAAGTGTAGTTCTCAGAGCTCACTTTCATAATTCATGAGCTGCTCTGGTAATCTCTCTCTCTTCCCTTGGAATCTCTCTCTCTGTCTGTGCATGCCTGCATGCATGTATGTGTGTGTGTGTGCGCGCACATTTTTATTTTCTACCTTGGTCCCTGCAAGCATAGGAATAAAAGTTTTACTCTATATAGGAGATATAGCTTTTATTTAAAAAAAAAACAAAAACCTTTTACTTAAAATATTTCCCTTTTGATAGTGTGGTTAAAGTTATGGTTAGATTTAGACATTAGAGTAGGCCATAGCATTGATTAGCTCCATTAATAATTATAGTAATGGAAGACCGTTCTCACCAGGGCAGTAAGACAAATGTGACTGTCTGTGTCGACAGAACATTTTGTAAATGGTAGCCAGTAACAGCTCAATCAATATGTATAGAGATCTATTTCCTGCTAGGTTATTACCAGTACCACCCGAAACTGTTGCGATACCATCAAAAGACTTTTTGTATGCCTGCGTTCCAGTGTTTAACAGCATCTGTAGCCTGCTGATGATAAATAGCGAAGGCAGAGTATTATTGAAGTAAAGAGATTTCACAGTATGGGTCTGACATGCTTGTCAGGATGAAGTCTCAGCTCCGTGATGAGCAACTAAAATTGCTTTTTTTTTTCTTTTTCCCAGGCATGATGGAAGGGGGAAAAAAAGTGAAAGCAGTTTGAGTTCTTTTATAAAAAGTGACGTGAATAAGACAGTGTGAGTGCTACAGGCAGTGCAAGGGCACATGCGGTAAGGTGGAAGAATCATCTCTGTTTGTACGATTATCTGCCTTGTAAATGACTCCCACAGAGTTGAACTGTGACAGGCAGAGAATAGCTGGCGTTCACCCTCACAGCCATTTTCTGTAAAAGACGTTTTACCTGTAGCCTCTCCAGGTTGGACACTGCTGTGGCGCGCTGTACGTTCAGGGTTGATGGCACACAGAGTGACTGTAAGTGGTTTGTTTACGGGTAACGTGCTCTCATGGGAGTCTGCAGTCGGATTTCAGAGATGATCCCACTACACCAACACACAGCTATATTTCATTACACAGTGTTGTGTATTTTCAGACTTTGTGCCCCCCCTGAATGCTGCATTTGTTTGATTAATGCTGGCTGTAGGCTGTCTCTCAGCTGCTGTTTTTAATGTGCCTCTGATGAATTATGATATCTTGTTAAAGATTTGAGATGGATTGTTAATGCTAGAACCCACAGCTGCATGTATCAACTCTGCTCACTGTTTTCAGAAAATCTGCTTACAGATCAGTGCGAGTGCGTTAATGTGGACCTTGCCTTGCATATCAAAGCATCAGTCATGCACATGGAGAGCTCCTACATCGGTGTTGAGTTGTACTGAAGAGTGAGAGCGATGTGGTTGGTTATTTTCTCTGAGGATGGAATAGCATTGGAATGACAGGCCTGATTGGCATAAGGAGCTCCTCTGAGTGAACGATGGTTGATTGATGGTGTTGGGAAGAGCCGCATGTCACTGCCAGAGTACAAAGACCTAATATGACCATGATATATATATTGTATGATAATATATTGCTGAGGGAGAGAGAAAGAGAGAGAGCGCAAGATGAATGAGAATAAGGTGTCAGAAGGTGAAAAGAGAAGGTCAGAGCAGTGAAGTGGACGAGGTGACTGGAGAATGAGGAAAGGCTCTGACAGCATCTCGTGCCTCCTCATCCCCTAACCACTTCCTCACTCTCATTCGCTTCATTCTGTGTAATATCCTGGAACTCATTTGCATAATTCCTATCCATCCCCTTAGGATTCTTCACGAAATCTCCAATTACTCATGCTTTTCTTTGCTCCTTGTGAAATTACGTCCCCTAGGTGGTTAATATTTTCTTAATGAGCCATGTGATTTTCCCTTGTTCGTTCTGTCTGACTGTAGACAACATGGGCAAATAGGCAGTGGTTCACAGGGTATAACTGTGTGTGTGTTTGGATGGTAAGTGCACCACACTTTGTAGTTAATAGTCTGATGACGGCTCGGATATCAAACAGGATGTATTGTCCTTAGCTTCATGTTGCGATACAGAGAAGCAGAAGGACCTAGAAATGGTGTGATTTGGCTAATTGGTTGTTGCTTTTTAAGCTAGACACTTGGAATGTGATGTTTGCCAAGGCAACAACATTACAACACCATGACAACACCCCCGTCCATTCCTCTGTACCAATGTGTGTTCATTAACTGTAACTGGGAGGGTGGTTACTTGGAGGGTGTTCAATAATTTGTTTAGCTGATGAGTTCAGATATCAGTGATCCTAATAGTGGTTAATCTTTGTTTAAGGAACTCCGACACACAGTCTCCCGACACACATTTTTGATTAATTGCACACAGAGATACAAGTTTAAGTAATAGAAACATAGTTTATTAAACCACAAACTATAACAAAGTATACACAAGTTAACTGTTGCCTCTCCACTGTCTAAACTGCCCACAAACACTTCTAAATACCCCATTAATGGTTGCATAGCCACGCTGTAGTGACACGCCAAGGACAGATTGTTTCATCACGTACATGTATGTAGGTAACGGGAAAATCAGGTGTGGTATTCTTGTGGCTCTGTGACGAAGGTAAGTAAACATATTAATTAATAGCTATTTATATTAACATTCAATAGCTTAGTGTTTTCATGAATCATACCATCTTCCAACTAAACATGACTTATGCAGGTTCTCGTGAACAAATTCAAAGATCTAAATAGGGCTCCAACAGTCCTACTCAAAAATCGATGGCTCCCCCTTTAAAGAACGCAGATCATTATGAGCATTTGAAAGGCTGTAGACTAAGGCTATAAATCTTTCAAGGCATTCTTGTTTATTCTGTTGATTAACATAAATTGCCAAGGCTCTGAAAGCAGAATTGGAAGATTCTCAGAAAAAGAACAGAAATTATTCAACTCTCTGCAATTAATTAATAACATTTCTTGTACTGCTTAAATTAAAACCACGGGGGTGGAGAAACACTGCAGCAAAGTGCAGGCATATCGGGGGGGGGGGGG
>JAQMCW010000034.1:7887567-7904484 GCA_030068335.1 Chrysichthys cranchii
ATAAACACACACACACACACACACACACACACACACACACACACACACACACACACACACACACACACACACATATACTGGGTTGCCACAGATCAGCACAACGGCGTACTTCCTGACATTGTAAACCTGTACAGTCAGGGCACACACTGTCAGTCTTCGCTGAGGAACATGCCGAAAGAGGTATTAAATTCAGCACTATGATCATGTGGTTTAGCCTTGTCTTACAGTATCACTTTACTTATTGATATCAAGGCCACACATGCTCAACAGGAAGTCTATAGGCGGATAAAGGTGGATTAAAGAGCAAACCTTTAAGCACATTTGTCTCAAATCCTTGCTAACAAAACAGGCACAAGAAGGCTATCCAGTTCCTTTTGATGGTTGTGCTCCATTTGGATGGTGGGGGGTGGTGGGGGTGAAGGGATGGTTTGGGCACTGGCCTGGGGAAATTGGAGGGTGTAATTCCCACTCAGATATTGGTTGTAATGTACAAAATAAGCATTTCTTCAGACGTTAGTGGCAGAATTTGTCAAGCGAGACACAGAAGTCAGAGAGATGGAGACATTAATTTGCTATAATACAGCACCAACATGCTAAATGGAAGTTGCAGAACATTTTAAGACATTTTTATGTCAATAATTTGAAACATGTTACTCTATGACAGAGCACTGGGTCATCTTCTCATTAACACACAAGGCCCAGTCAGTGGCTCAAGAGACAAACCCATTTCCACTCAGTTTCACATCAGTGATCTACTGCAAGACTTGGTCTCTGTGGATGAACAACCTTATACATACAGTGAAATAGGAAATTGTTGATTTAGGTCATTTTATAAAATAAACAATGAAATATTTTAGCAAAAAAACAAGCAAAACAGTTAGAGAGGTTCTAAAGTACAGCACCAAACAAGTAAAAAAAACCTTTTTTCTGATGATGTACATAAACTACATCTCCTTTTATACACAAGATACCATACAAACCCTCTTGTTTTCCTTTTTTTTGACGACTGTCCTGGGGTCAGTCATTTGGACACATTTGAAGACAGAAAACATTCAAACACTAAAATGACATCTACAAAATTTGTTTCACAGATGGTCACCCTTCGCATAGGTCTCTATTATGTCATGCGTCCCAAGATAATATGTTATACAGCCAGAGAAAAATTAATTTCCTCTTCCCGAATGAGAAAAACAGGAAATCTCTAAAAAATTATGTGCACAGCATACTTTGACACACTTTCCCACTCACTGCAATGTCAGTGATAAGTCACAGCTAAGAGCAGAACTAAAAGATGCAACAAAGGCCACGATTAAATTACAAGGCCATGAAGAATAATTTTAGATTGAGAATGTAACACTTGAGACTCTAGGAAGCTAAGTCAATGCCATTACTGACAAAAACATGAATGGTCTTATCAACACAAAAAATAAACCAGTTCCAATATAATACAATACATTTCACAAAAGTTAAAGTCCTGCAAAAGTCTGGCTATACACAAAAGCGGGAGGGAAAAAAAACATGTTAACTAAATTTCATAAGACAGATTTTTCAATGTTTTCCACAAGGGGGAGTATTGATCTACCTTTTCATTCTAAGGACATATCACTGTATAGTCCCCTTCAGCTGCTTGTTATAAATACAATTTGTCTACTTTATGTGTGAGCATGCTCAAATTTAGAGCTTTGCCAAAAAAATCGAGATATCCACTACTGACTGACAGCTCACTATATATACACGCTCACTGAACATTTCATTAGGAACACCTGTACGCTTACTCATTCATGCAAATATCTAAACAGACAATCATGTGTCATCAGAGCAATGTATAAAATCATGCAGATATGGGCCAGCAACTTTGGGTAATGTTCACATCAACCATCAGAATGGGGGGAAATGTGATTTTGACTGGAAGGATTGTTGGTGCCAGATGGGCTGGTTTGAGTATTTCTGTAACTATTCTATACGTTCTATAAGAAAAGACATCCAGTGAGTGGCAGTTCTGCAGACAGAAACATCTCGCTGATGACAGCGGTCAATGGAGAATGGCCAGACTGGTTCAAGTTTACAGAAAGTAAGCTGCAGTATCTTAGGTAACCACTCCGTACAATTGCTGTGAGCAGAAAAGCATTTCAAAATGCACAACACATCAAACCTCAAGGCACATAGACTACAACAGCACACCGCTACATCAGGGACCATTTCTGTCAGTCAAGAACACAAAGCTGAGGCTACAGTGGGCACAGTTTCACCAAAACGGCATAGCTGAAGACTGGAAAAATGTGACCTGGTCTGATGAATCTTGATTTCTGCTGAGTCACACAGCTGGTAGTGTCAAAAACCAGCACCAACAGCATGAATCCATGGACCCAATCTGCCTTGTATCAAAAGTCCAGGCTGGTGGAGGTGGTGTAATGGTGTGGGAATGTTTTCTTGGCACACTTTGGGCCTTTTAATACCAATAAATCATTGCTTGAATGCCAGAGCTTATTTGAGTATTGTTCCAGACCATGTGCATCTCTTCGTGGCCACAATTTTTCACCTTCTAATGGCTACTTCCAGCATGAAAATGCACCATGTCACAAAGCAAAAGTCATCTCAAACTGGTTTCATGAACACAGTATTAGTAAAATGTTCCTAAAACTATAATGAGTATATATATACTATGCAGACATAGATATATAAATAAATAATATATCATTATTTTTCACTGATTGTTTATAGCAGCTAACCAAGCCGCGAACACCAGAAGCAAAAGAGTTTTTTTAAAGAGGGCGTATTGTGGGTCAGTCTGAGGGTGGATTTAGCCAGCGTATGATTACACCAAACCTTGGGATTCCTCTTGTTACAGTCAACAGAGTGCTTGTACAATTCAAAAGCAAAGGAAAGGAATCAACAGCATCCCGCTCAGGTCGACCTGGGACCTCTGATGGGTGTCTTCATACTGTCAAGAGGATTGTTGAAAAAAATCCCCATTGTAATTCTGCTGATGTTTAAAGGGAGTCAGAGTACTTCTGTGAGGTATCTCCATCATGTCATGTCTGTACAGTATATATATATATATATATATGTATATACACACACGTGTGTGTGCATGATTCAGTAAAAGAATGAACTCTTAAGGACCTTAAGGAGTAATGATTCCAGTCACTTCCAAGAGTCATGAGGTAAAGCATCTCATTTAAGCCTGGCTGGCAGCAAAGGTTCAAGTACACCTGTTCAGGTTTAAGAGCAGCAAAAGCTATCAGTGAGCTCTGTAAGCTCAGTTCAGATCGCATGGGCCCCTCTCCGGCTTCCATGTATCTCCGGCGCAAATCTGCAGGGATTGCATGACTCCTGTCAATCACACTGCAGAAGGAAAAACAGTTCAACCTGGTTTCTGTTGCATCTCCACTGCTCCGAAAGCAGGGCTAGGAGATTGCACGGAGCTGACAGGGACATTTTCTCAAGACTGCTGAAACACGTTAATGACCTTACAATATTACAGCCATACTGAGAAAACATTTCACACACTGGCACATAATGAACGATAAGATCATGACACACTGATAGCATGCCTAACTCTCCTGGCAAAATGTAGATAATTGTAGTGGCTCTCAGCAACACCATAAACTACCCAAAAGGGTCGAAATATATATGCAAAGACCAAAATAAGTGCTGTCTTCCTACGGAAAACAAACATTATATTTAATTGGTTCATAATCTTGTCCCACTATGCTGATAGTATATCCGAAAATGTGAGATATATTCAGAGCTTGGACCACTCTTATAACAGCTCTCCTGTTATATGTGAACCTTGCATGGGAATAGGTTCAGGTAAAATACAGGATGTCCAAAGAAATCTGGGCCTGGCTGCTGACCACGAATCAGGCTGTGTGGTGAACGAGTGGAAATAATGTACTAAAGAACACCGATATAATTTTTTTTTTTCATACAGAACCCCATCTACTTCTCCATTTCACTTTTCTATCCTCCTCCTCCTCCTCCTCTCTGTTTCCCCCCGTACCCACTCTTGTGGTTCGGCACACAGCGCAGCTGTCCTTTTTCCCTCTAATTTTTCTCTTGTCAGATTTCAACCTATAATTAGCAGAAAGGACATTGGTGACTCCTCACAAATGTGAGTGTGTGCCTGTGTAGCCAGAACTAATGGCTCTAATCCCTTTCCTCTTGGCTATCGCAGGACTGACAGGTTCACATGTACACACTCAATGTGGCTTCTTTTCTCAACTTCACATACTTAAAGGGGAAACCACACCATGCAACCTTGAGCATGTACATGCAAAGCGACTAACTGAAGTCGCATGAATGCACAACAATTACTGTAATACAAAAGGTAACGAATAAGTCTGTAAAGACTCTTGTAGTCCTGTTTTTGAGTTTATACTTTATGTAAATATACATATGGCTCTCATGAAATCTGTTAGTATATTCTTATTAAAACCAACACTACGGAAATAGCTGGTAATACACAAAGTAGAGCAATTACACAAAAGCCACCCAGAAGGTGAGTGATAAAATTGATCTGAAATTCTAGCATAGCAATGGCTAAGTTAAATCCCAACACCTAAGTCAGCGTGGAAAATGCAACAAATGCAGCAAGCATTTCATAAGCAGCAACATTTCCGCTGAAACCTGATATTTATCCCTGTGTAAACCATGTGGTTTAGGATATTCCAAAGTCATTCTTATTCCCCTTGTTTCTCACACTTCATTTGGGCATTACCCAGTGTTATGCCGGCTTTAGACGGTTCCACACACCCTTTGTGGACCGGTTTATCCTGAAGGTTTAGGCCTCACTAAAAGTTCTCATTATTCCAAGCAGTTGTTGTGGTCCGCCAGGCATCATGTGCATGCCCACTAGCATGTCCCAGGCTCATTCACTAATCACTTATTACAGGCTTCTTTAGTAATTCATTCATATTACTTACCCATTTAAGGAAACTTTGTTTGATTATAGTTTTTTACAAAGCACTTTTAATTGTTCACATGACATATAGCAACGGAGACTATCATTGATTGAAAAAAAAAAAAAGATTAAAAATATCAGGCCTAGGATCATTTGACGGACAGGTTCATATGGAGAAACCTTTACCTTGGCAACAAAAGTTTGGTTGCTAGGATAACATGGGCAGATGGATGGCTTGGCTGATTTTCCACAGTGATCGGCTGGCTTCAGGGGTGGAGGTGGGGGTGGGATTACAGGACGGTCTTGATTCTCCCTGCACCACTGAATGAGCCCACTGAAATGACTTGGCACTGAGAAAATGTATTAGATTCAGGGGACAAATAATTAACTGACGTAAGCTGCTGGACAGGAGAAAAGGTTGCCCCACAAATATAGCCAACCCCTAAATAAATCGTTTGTGGTGGGGCAGGAACGCTGGGAATGAGGGAATACGTCAAGTGAAGCGGTCTAGCACGCTGATTAATGTGATAGAGGGGTCTTTTAAGTTGACTCCGAAATAGAACATCAGACTCTGATCTTAAACGTCAATCATTCCGACCTCTGCGAGAGATGGTTTAACGTGAACACTTCACACAGCTTTTATTTGGGAGGCATGCAATGGAATCATAATGGCACAGGCCTAATCCCCTAATCCTGCTACCCCTTTTTAGGCTGCGATGGAATGCATTAACATAATTGTTATTGTTCTCCAAAAAGAATCAGTGAATATGAACATGTTTGAAATAGTAAATATTTGATTAACCTCTGCTAAAGGAACAATGCAATAGATTGTATTATTGCTATTTACTTTTTGGTTTTAGCTCATCTATCTGGTAGTCTAGCTGTATTCTGCTATAAAATTAGCACCTTTATGCAAAGACTGTGTCTGGATAGGAACCAGCCAGTGCACTGGCCGAGATTTTGGCAGCTGTCAAAGCAGTGGTTAATGATCCAACTGATAATATTTCATTAATGTTTTATTGACCTGTGAGTTCTTTGTCGGTTCTTTCTGTAAAACCAGTTGTTTCTCTTCATCAATAAGTAGCAAAAAGTCAACTATAGGAACTAGAGTCTAGTTTAGTTGTTCTGAATCAGCAACAGACTGTTAAATCAGGAACTATTTGCAAACAATCTTGTCATATAATTATGGATATCACATGTTGGTTGTTAGTGCCGCTGAAAAAGAACATCAATGAAGAATCATCAGAATCAACATTAGACATTTGAGACAACAAAAGGATCCAGCACCCCATATATAAGCAGTAACCTTTCACACGACATTAGGTCCAATTTTAGCCTAGGTCAGGGCTTGAACTTCAAAGGTCCCTACAGTAATCACCTCAAATGTGAAAACACGTCAATAAACAGCCTAATCAACTCTCCAACACCATTTAATTACTTAATGGACTTAATTATTGACTGGTGATATCCACTTTCTTGCAAAACAATATTACCCCAATTTTTTTCTTTGTGCGTCAGGTTTTCTATCTGCCTTCCAATTATTTCTTTTAGTAAATGACAGCAAGTGATGCAAAGTCAACGAAGAACTGCTTTACAATATATGACGGGATACATAAATGCATGTCTATTTTTTTTAAATAAAAGAATACATTGTTATCATAATTAGTTTTTAAAAGAAAGAAAGAAAAAATCATTGTCATCTGTGTTCTTTTTTTGTCGACAAAACACTTTTGTAATTTGCTCTAAAAAATCTGGAAATTTAAATATAAATGTAATATGAATGTAAATTATGAATGTATTCTGTCACTGGGGTGTTGTTCAGTCCTGAGCTTGGGTTACTGTCTGCATGGAGGTTTGCATGATCTCCATTTCTGTATGGGTTTCTTCCAGGTTCTCTGGTTTCCTCCCACCTACCAAAAACATACCAGCTAAAGGATTGCCGATGCTAAATTGCCTGCTAGGTGTCAATGACTGTGTGAATGTGTGTGTATGGTGCCCTGTGGCCCAGGGTGTATTCCTACCTTGCTCCCGGCGATCCAAGAACAAGTTCCAGATCTATTACGGCCATGATCAGAATTAAGCGGCAACTGGAGATGAATGAATGGGATAATTAATTACTTAATTAATTAATTAATGGATTGGAACCAAATATGACACTTTGGTATGGCTAATAACCATCTTTGTTATTCATAACATAAATTAATCATACATTTTTTTTATTTTTAATCATGGCTTATTTGATGCTATATTATAGATAAGTATAGCACTTTTCCACCACTACAGCCAGCAAAGCTTGCCCACTCTGCCGCTTTGCTCCACAGCCAGCAGGCAACTGTAAATCACCCATGAGAGCTGATGTGTATAGTGTGGAATCTTCATGTGAAGTGATATCGTTAAATGACTGCTGACCTACATGTTAAGAGAGGTCATGCACCCAGATCTTCATATGTCCTCAGTTTGCAACTGCTAACGTTATTTTCTCATGTATTCAGTTGGATTTATTTATACAGTCATTTATTTTACATGCCGCTTAATCCTGTTGAGGGTTGCAGGGGAAGCTGGAGCCAATCCCAGCTGACTTTAGGTGAGAGGCCACCACAGACTTTAGGTGCTAATCCACCACAGGGCCAACACACAGAGACAGACAACCATTCACACTCACATTCACACCTACAGGCAATTCAGAGTAGCTGATTAATTCAATTCAGTTCAATTCAATTTAATTTAATTTAATTTCTATAGCACTTTTAACAACAGACATTGTCACAAAGTAGCATTACAGTATATAATGTCCAATTAAAGGCTTATTAATCTATAAACATATCTACAAGTGCACACATATACTGTATGTATATATATATATATCCCTATTAGCCTAATCCCCTCTGCATGTATTTGGACTGTGGGAGGAACCTGGACCTTCTTGCTGTGAGGTGACAGTACTAACCACTGCACCATCATTGCTGCCTAACCCTATCCCTTAACCTTAACCCCTAACCCCTAATTGTAACCCAAGGCATGACAAGTAGACACACATTGCTTTACATGTATGATTATCAGATGCTCTTATCCAGTGCGACTTACAATGGAAAATTAATACAGTATGAAATGAAAACAGATCACAATAAAAAAAAAATACATTAAGTGCTCAGTCAAGCGCTTGATGAAAGCTAGATGACTAAAATGTCACAGAGTAAACATGCGATGAAAAGTGTACCATATTTTCATCAAAACCGAAAACAAATCGACACATTTATGTTTAATTAAATAAAAGTGGCCTTGTCAGTGTGACTGAAAGACTGTTTTAGGCTAAGCAACAGTATATAAAATGTATCTCATCTTAATATGGTCAGCAGATTGTTAAAGGATGCTTGTGACATCCTCATTGTAGTAGATCATTGTAAATCAGTGTCTGTGCTGTCAACAAACCAACGAAAAATTTACAACTGATAAGCTTCCTGCTCATACTGACTACTTCCACCTGCCATTACCCCTCCACCATCTCCCCCCACACTTTAATGACTGGGTTATGATGACCACAGCTCAACACTCACCCTGGCACTCATCACCACTGAGCAGGGACGCACACACATCCATCTGTGAGCAGCAAGGGTTAATCAGTGATACTGTATGTTTTACAGGATATCTAAAGACGTTCTGTAAAAATGCTAAGAACAGAAGTCATATTCGAAACTGGTTGCCATGTCTTTCGATTTTTATCACTTAAAGGTTCATTATTGAAGAGACCAGACAGGTTAAAGATTTTTGGTCGTCTTACCCCCATTTCCCAAAGTATGATCAATCAGTCGAAAATTTTCATAGAAAAAGAAAATGTCCTGTGTTTGTTTGATATTTGGAAAGGCAAAACACATTCACTGAACAGTGTCGTCAGTTTCGTTGCCATCTGAAATAAACGTAACGACCTGGTGACACACGAGTGGTGTAAACTATCAGATATGTGGCAGCAAGACAGAGGGAAAGATATTAACTGATATTAGGTTACATTAGACTGTTCTAAAGTGAGACACTGGACACGTGCTTGTACCTGCAGTAAGTGACAATGCACTAACCTACGGTGAAGAGCACTCTGATCTGTTCTCCCTACATTTTATCAGGGAACACCGAGACTATATTCGTCTGTAATATTATCTCTGTGCTTTAGCTATATGAAGTGAAAAACATCCTTGTGACCACAGAGATATGGAGACCCCTGAGGTATTCCAAGTAACCATCCAGAATATCCATGCATCCATCCATCCCCTATGTCACTTATCTGTTATGGAAGTTGTAGCTATTCCCAGCTGACTTCAGGCAGGAGACAAGGTACACCCTGGGCAGGGTGCAGAGATGAACAGACGTTCACCCACATGTTCACACCTATGGGAAATGTAGAGCAATTAATTGACCAGTTGGTTGGCAGGTTCAAACCCAGAACCTTGTTGCTATGACGTGACAGTGCTAACCACGACACCGCCCTGCACCTCCCATCCTGTCTATTCAAACCCAGAGATTATTTAGACTCACCATCTACTTTATTAGAAACACCTGCACACCTGCATGTTCCTCCAATTCTGTTGGTGAAAACACATTGTTGATAAAAAAAAAAAAAAACAATCAAAGAAAAATGGCCAGATATGATATAGTAACTCGATCACTCTTTTCAACAGCAATGAACGTACACTGAACCTTGAATCCGCTGTCCGGTTTGGCTGATTCGGAGATGCCCAAGCCCATGATAGGGTTGTTCTTAAGTAATAAGTAAGTAATGTATACTAGTGATCATCACACATGAAACACACCACAGCACAGCATAGCCTGACACAGTGAAATTACTTCTCTGCATTTGACCCATTCCCCAGGTGAAGCAGGGGGCAACTGAACAGCGCAGAGCCAGGGGAGCAGTGCTTGGGGATGGTACTTTGCTCAGGGTACCTCAGTGTACCTTGTTGGTCCTAAGCCTTGAACCCGCAACCTTGGCTGACAGGAGTGGAACCTGATGTGGCCTTCTGCTGTTGTAGCGCATCCTACTCAGGTTTTGATGTTTTGTGCAGGCTGAGATGCTTTTCTGATTCTGTGGTGTGGGTGTAAAGGGTGATTATTTGAATTACAGCTCCTTTCTCATCAACAAGGTGTTTCAACATGCACTTGTTTTTCACATCTTAGGTCCTGAACATGCCTTCCTGCACATAGGATGTCAAGCAGCCCCCACGGCTCGGTTGACATTTCTGTAGGTTTTCATTTCATTCTATAGGGTGGGGGTGGGGTCCCCCCAACTCAGGTTCAGGTAGCATGTCCATGTCTTTGGACTGTGGGAGAAAACCCGAGTACCCAGAGAAAACCCACACAGACATGGGGAGAACATGCAAATGCCACACAGAAAGGCACCAGCGACCCCAGGGCTTGAACCCAGGACCTTCTTGCTGTAAGGCGACAGTGCTAACCACTTAGCCATAGTGCTTCCCAGTATTCACATCATTCTGTGTAAACTCTAGAGACTGCTGTGTGTGAAAATCCCAGGAAATCAGCAGTTTCTGAAATACATGAATCGGCCCATCTGGCACCAACAGCCATGCCACAGAGATCACATTTTTTCCCCAATCTGATATTTGATGTGAATATTAACTAAGGCTCTTGACTTGTATCTGCATGAGTTTATACATAGTGTTGCTGCCAGATGCACAGGTGAACTTGTTACCAGAGAGTGTAAATTTCACAAATTACTTCTTGTCCATCGCATAAGGTTGCTACTGCTTCAAAATGAAATGATTTCATTAACGTGACTAACACAATGCAAGCAAGTATACGCAGAACTACCATCCATCCATCCGCGGCACGTAGGCATGTCAAGCGGACCCCAAGGGGCCCAGCCGACGTGTCATGGCCGGGCGCGTTTTACAGGCCCACACCTAACACGGGGCTCGGGATCACGCAACACAAAGACCGACAACCATTCACACTCACACCTATGCACAATTTGAGTAGCCAATCCACCTAATGCACATGTCATTGGACTGTAGGAGGAAACCCACACGGACACAGGGAGAACATGCAAACTCCACACAGAAAGGCACCCGTGCCAAACCCAGGGCCTTCTTACTGTGAGGCGAGAGTGCTAACCACTCAGCCACCATGCCGCCCCACGCAAAACTCCAGGCACAGGATAAACCCTGTCAGCACTGTAGCCTTATTCTGAATTTTATGCTTTTGACAGAGATGGCATGGTGATAGCACCAGCATGAATATCCTAAACACAGTATGGCAATTAGTGCCATTTGTAGTTATTTTCTCACTTTGTTTTTTTTTTGTTGCATTTGCCCTCTACAATCTGATTTGTGTACAGACATAACCCAAGATCATTTTCATCTCAACAAAGCAGCAAAGCTTATTACAGTAAATCCAACCACTGCCCAGTTAATGAAGAGACGGTTATCCTTTTTAAGATAGCCTACCGCTCCTGTTCCCACAGCACCCTACAGTGCACAGATTAAGCATGTTAAAACAAGCCCTTGATTTATTAAGTACTAATTGCTAGTGTGAATGTCTTTGCTCCAGACAGGACGAGGTTAGTGACAGTGTCTGTTGAGTGTGAGCTTTTAGCGGCTGGCAGATTCATGGGACAAACCCCTGCTGGGCACAGAATATTTTTGAAAAGTTGCAAAGTTGTTGCCACCACTTGAAAAATGCCCCTCGTGTCCACAGGGGGTATTGTTTGGTTTTTCCACCTCCGACAGGCAGTGATTGATGAGAGGGCAACGTTGGAAGGGGAACAGAAAAGGGAGAAAGAGGGTGAGGGGGGAAAGAGACATGAGACAACAGCAGATAGTACAAGATGGAAAGAGTACAGGAGTGGGGGAGTGGGACCAGAAATAACTCTGGCTTGGGGTCAGTCAGGGCTGCTCCCAGGTTGACAAGCAGAGGTGTGTTCCTGGTCCATCACACAGGCTGCATTACTAGGATTGCAGGCAATCGTGACCAAAAAAGCAAGCCATGCAGGACTATTTACGGAGCAGAAATTCAGCCACGGACACACTCTGTCAGCTAATGATGGATCATGGAGAGGAAGTATAGAGGTGGTGATGGGGGGACAGTCTTCTTGCAACACGGTGGAATTGGGGACAACATTTCACCATCTATGCACCTGGTTTTCCTTGTTCACTCCCGGACAAACAGCAGTCCATGAGTTTGTCATCTGTGCCAGTTGCCAATGCTCGAAAACACCTGCTCCTATTTCAGTCTTAGAATGGGCCCATGCCTAGGCTCTTTTTAGCCGAATTCCTTGCATAGTTTTCATATAAAATAGTTGTTTGTCATTTACATGGTTTTAGAATGCACTATGCTTAGAAGTGACTGCCAAACATCTGAGTCTACCACATGATTACACGTGGCACTTTAGAAGGGGGAGGAAGGGGGTCAGGTGGCTCAATGGCAATTTTTACTGTATGTGTGTGCATTTGCGTATATAGCTGGCAAAACGAACTCAACCCTGAATTTTCTACATGTAGGATGCACCGTGTCCTGGAAATGATTTCTGTTGGTTGCATCTTCTGCTTAATTAATTAGTCATGTGATGAAACGTAAAGACAAAAAAACAAAATGCAGATGAAAATACTTGCACAGACTGGCCAGTGTCCATTAAAAAAATGCAAGCGCATGTTCAGACAATGCAAGGCGCAGACATTTGGTCACACCAAAGCAATAATCGCAAAGGCGCTGATATTTGTGTCACACACTAGCACTCGGTTTCTTTTTCTGAAAACAGATGCACTAAAGGGCCATGTGATGAGCATGAATCGACCAGGTTTGGAATAGCAGTAGTGACCCATGGGGCAAAAGTCTGCAGATCCCTTTACGCACCCCTACCCACCCTGTCCAGTGATTTATATATCTGCTTAGAATTTACAACTTGTGAAATCCTCTCGGTTAACAACATAGAGTTAAGATACAGCAGGGGGTAAGCAGCACAATAGGGTCTGGAATGAGAGGCCAGGAGAGCCACAAAAGATTTTTTTGCAGCTAGTTGATATGTGTGTATAATGTGAGCGTAAATACAGTGGGGTCCAAAAGTCTGAGACCACTAGTGACAATGCCTCTATTTTGCATTCTAATCGAATTTAATACAACAATTTTCATTATAAATTATATTATCGACAACTACGTGAGAAAAAAGTCGTATCGCTGAAATTTTTTATATGAATTGGAGAGTTTCTTAGTATTTAGTCTGGTCCTTATTTTATCCACCCCTGAGCTGACACAGACTCCACAATCTTGTGTAAAACCTGATGAGGTTAAATGATCAGTGTTGTATGAACACATGGTTCAGTGGAAAGGCATGAATGTCGCGCATATCACACATTTGCTTCCATTTATATCCTGATCACCACAAAAATTGTGCATCTTGAATACTGCTTAGTAAAGCTGTTGTACATTTCCTTTTTTTTTATTGGAGAATTAAATAAATTTCCAGTTTTGATTAAAAAAAAATCCTAGATTTTCATTGCGGTCTCAGGTTTTTAGACCCCACTGTATATCTCTGAGAGTGAAAATACTGCGTGAGTTTATGTCGTTACTGATATCTGATGCTCCTGGCTTTATGAGAGGATCATAAATGCAATGAGTAAGGAGGAGGGGATGAGTCAAATAACAGGGTTTCGTTTTTATAGCTGAGAGGAAACACCACTCAGCTTGGTTTGTTTTTTAAAGTGCAGCGATAGCGTGAAAGTCTTACAGTTTGCTGACCTTCATAAAACTTTATGGATGAGGTCCTATTTTTTCGAAAGCCTCAAAGTGTCACTGGATATTTGAACATGTCTTTGCATACATTTATATATTAAAAAGAACTAAATGATATAATAATAATAATTATTATTATTATTGTTGTTGTTTATTTATTAACCTGATGATAGCCAGGATATGATTAGTACTCTCTATAAAATTGTTGTCTTGCATAATGCTTAAATACGCATTAGGATGGGCCCATGTCTATGCTCTTTTTAGCTAAATTACTCACATAGTTTTCATATAAAACAGTTGTTTGTCATGTAAATCCTTTTGGAATGCAACATGCCAAGAGGAGGCCACCAAACACCTGACTCTATGACATGATTACACATGCCAATTGCACGTCACATAGGACAGGGTAAGGGGGATCAAAGGCCATTATCACAGAATGTGTGTGAATTCACACATTTATATGGTAACACTAACTCAAGTCTGGATTTTCCAAATGTAGGATACAATGTGCATTCAGATAATCATTTAAGGAAACATAAAAATCACTTCAGTCTGTGGTGTTGGCGGTTACTTGGAGGTTGGCGGATAGATGTGTGCTCAATATAGTGTTCTCAGCTGAGAAACATTTATCTTTCTATGCTCTGGAAATAAAAGTGCCGCTTGTTAGAGGTTAGAGTATTTATAACAAAAAGCATTCCATTGGAGGCCATATATTTTGTCAGATTGCATTCCTTAAATGTATTGCATCAAGAATCAACTAACTTCCAAGGAGTCCTCTCAAGCATAGGAAGACGAAAGTTGGGCGTCGGGAAGTGCGACACATTAGCTAGTGCAAAGCATTAAACAGCAGTGTTATTTTGCTAGAACAAAATAGCACAGGGAAAATGATGGTTTTGATGAAAATAAAAGGTAAACAAACTCCCCTCTCCAAATGCCATCCAACCCATCATGAAGAGTGAATCTTGGGTGGTGATAAAGTCGCATTCATGGGAAGGGTGAAAGGAGGTCTAGTGGGAAAACAAGAGTGGAAATGCCATAAATCAGCTGGATTTTAGAATCTGATGACAAACCTAATTCCTGTCTGAAAAGAGCCAAGCCATCCCGCCTGACTGTCATCGAAGCCGGCCTATAAACATCGCAGCTGTCAACCAAGCTCGCCAGGCTTGCGAAGGACATACCATCGTATACTTGCAATCTTTTTTCCTGGGCCTATTCTGGAATGGAGGGACCGGCAAATTCCACTTTGCATTTTGTCACATTCAAACTTCATCCCTCCCCCCTCCGAAACTGCGTCTGACCATCTGTTGAAGGGCACTTCTCCTGTAAAATCACTTTATCCTCCTAGCACTCCTAAAACAGGTTGTGAAAACTTAATATGGAAATCTGTGTGCGGGTTGGGTTCTGGGCAAGCGGCAAGAGAGGCATAGATAGGAGTGCTAAATGTTGCCACTGCGAAAGGTGAGTAGAGAAGCTTTAGAGTCCATTTTCCACTCAACAAACATTCTCTACCAGTGCCAAACACACACACACACACACACACACACACACACACACACACACACACACACACACACACACACACACACACACAAACTCTGACTGAGGTTATGATGAGACAGGGCTACCTGTGTGTGCTCTCAGACCTACACTACTGTGGCAAGTCATAAACCTAGTAAATTGCACTTGACCACTGACTAACAAGCTGACCTAAATTCAACTCAGTAAAGCTGTATATGCATGCAGCTGGTTGAAAACTTCAGTTTATTCACAACTTGTGATTAAATATGGAAATCAAAACCATGCTCATAATGTTGCACTAATAGACTTGAATTGTCACAAATAATTACAATCGGTGTCAGCCACAAGACAGACGGCTGAAGCTGATCCATCTGTTATTGTTTCCTTACGCAGACATAAGAAGGAGCACCCCCAGCTCCAGTTACACCAACCAAACAGATGCAGCGTAGAGTCACAACTAATTGCAACCTTCTACAACATATAGTACGACATAAATGCGGTGAAGAATTATGACTGGGAATAAATTCGTACCAAACTCTAAAACAGGGTGCTTCCTTTTTGGTAGCCCTCTGGCCTCGTCATTGGGCGTCACACATCATAAATAAGCGGGGGAATGTCACAGGGTCTGCTTCCTGCCTAATTAAATAAATGTGTGCTGTGTGATGCTGTGAATGCCTAGTGTTGTGTGACTACCATATGCAAGACAAAAACACACACCGATCCTCACACATACAAGTTGCAGCCCCATTTGATGTGACATGTTTACCTGCAAAGCAGACTTTGAGGGTTATGAGATCTACATTCCCTGGGCATACTATACAGGCTTTCAAATTTGCATTTACTTTATTTTCTTACATTCTAGCCTTATTTTTAATGGATTAAATTGATTGTATTAGTGTAATTATTACATTGTTTGATCCATTCTTATTGTATTTAAGCCTGATAAGGCTTCCTGTCTCCATATCCATGACCTGTCATGACTATGTATTGCCATAGGGATGAAACTGGCTAGGTGATGAATACTGCCAGGTTTCCTCCAGTTGTAAAGCTTGGCATTCAGGCCAACGAGGTCTTGTTTCTCATAGCCTGTGATTTAGTTGCCTTTCGGCAATCTCAGAGTGAGAGGTCACCTGTCTTTTATTGAGGAGTGTGGCCACTTTACCATTAAGGCCAGATTGGTGAAGGGAAGTCAGTTCCAGGAAGAGTCTCGGTGGATCTTCCGTTTTAAGAAGACATTTTCTTAGAATTTCTAATTCAGTGTAACTTTCTGCAGATATGTGTCTCAAGACAATCCAGTGTCAGATCTATGTGAATAATTCCTTTGACTTTATTTGTTGTTTTTCTCTTTGCTCCAGCCTGTATAGTCAGCCGTGTGTCCCTTTCCAAATCATGTACCACCAACTTTAATTAGAAACACCTCAAGGATAATCAATGCAAACAGGATTCACCCCAGCTCAATTTCTGTGTTGAGTATTTTTATTGTCTGTATGATTATATTGAATAGACTTAAAAACAACAAACATCTGCTTATGCTTTTTTATTATTGAGCATTTAATGAAGAAGAAAAATGTAATCATTTTTAAGTAAGTCTGTAACCTACTTAAAACGAAAACAAGTGAAAATGTGTATACCTTCTGAGAGCACCATATATATATACACACACACACACACTACCGTTCAAAAGTTTGGGGTCACTTCGAAATGTCCATATTTTTGAAAGAAAAACACAGTTTGTTTCAATGAAGATAACGTTAAACTAATCAGAA
>JAQMCW010000034.1:7941116-7956622 GCA_030068335.1 Chrysichthys cranchii
CACACACGCGCGCACACACACACGCGCGCACACACACACGCGCGCACACACACACGCGCGCACACACACACACACACGGGGCAATTCAGCCTAGCCAATTCACCTACTGGCATATTTATGGACAGTAGGATGAAACTGAAGAACCTAGAGGAAACCCACACAGACAGCACGCAAAACGTTGTACAGGCAGTCATGACAGCTCAGGACTGAGTTTGTGGTAAACGGTGAATGAAATAAAAAAAATAAAAAAAAGTTTTGTAATATGTCTGGTGTCTTGTGATGTTATAAGACGTTTTCATGTATCGACACGTCTGCTATATCGTATACCCCGATGCCTAGCCAACCTACTGAACCGAATTTAGAAACAATTCAATTATATTATGTTAAACTCAACAATATGTAAGACAATCAAACACAAATTCCATTCTTTTCATGGGAACATGAGCTCAATGTATGTAACGTTCCCCCGTTTGCATATTATATTGCCGAGAGCGTGGGACTGTGTGCATCCACCCGAGCTTAGCTTCAAGACTTTGCATTAAATGACACGTTGCGGCAGTTGAAAGTCTGATATTACCTCCTGATCTGGGATTATTTTAGCTCAAGGCTAGTCTCCATCTCCCAGTACAAGACAACTGATGCAGAGTTATTAAAAAGCTGGCCTGAAGTAAGGAACCGCTTATTAGTGCGACGGCTAAGTGAGCAGGGATTGCGCAATGGCCTGGATGCAGAGGGCCCCTCCGAGGTGTCAGGAGTGATTTTAGGGCATCCAGTCGGAGTCTGGCTAATGTGTGTTCTCACCTCGCTCTGACAAACCAAACGCATGTTTCCCTTTCCCCTTCAGGCAGCCATTACCCTCTCAGACATGGTAATGTGTCATTTGAGACAGTCATGCGTAAGCTGAAACAAGGCTAACCCCAACTACCGAAGGAATAATCATACTATCAGACCTCAAATCTACCAACACCTAGACACGTCTGACCTTTATTAAGAGGGCAAAAGTCTGATTCTTGTACTAAAACCTTAGCACCGCTACATGAAAAATTGGCAACAATTAGATCCTAGGTTCGCATGCCTCAACAGCAGTCTCTGCAATGCTGAATGCCAAAGCTGCAGGGGGTTAAAACGTATTCCTAACAAGCCTGTGTCTCTCATTATTTATACCACTGACCCGTCTAAGAACTTGGGAGAACACGCCAGGTGCTGGTTCTCCGATGGGGAAATGTTCAGAGGTGTTCACACTGAGAGCGGACCAGACGCAGATGGAAATTCGCATTCCCCTGAAACGTGCCCTTTCCTTTTTTCACACTTTTTTCCCCTTTATAAGCTCATTAACATTAATGGTGCTCTTTGAGCCCTCAGGCGTCATCAGACAGGTGCGGCCCACACCGTTCCTGTATATTCACCTCCGAGTGTCATAGTTCACGACGCCGCGGCTCTTCGGCACGTCCTCAGTAACAGGCGATGGGGAATTTTCAGCATCTTGCCAACTAATGAATTATAAACTACTACAGGAAAAGGTGTGGAACAGGTCAAATAATGCATGATACCAAAAAAAAAAAAAATCTGAAATAAGCAGGACAACTTGGCCATTTTCAGGCGCCGCAAACTGAAAAGCAAACATCGACCACCATCTTGTCCTTTTGTCATCCCACCAGCCTGGAGGAGTACAACTACGGGCTCGATTATTCTTCTGTCTCCATCTATCCAGACAGATGGCAACTCTACACGTTTAAACAGCCATCCACTTTCCATTGCCTCCTAATTCGGACCGGACGAGTCACCTCCTTTCCTTCGGTTTGCTCCTGATGACACATGGCAGGTTTATAGTTGTAACTTTGTGCGTTCTCTCCTCGTATTTTACCCAGACGGGTGCGATGCTGCCGTAGCGGAGCAGGTGACGAAAGTTTCCTTTACCAACATCTTGCATATGGCGTATGCATTAGCTTGTAACGTGTACAAGTGTGTGACCCCAAAAGATCTGAAAGCTGGAAAAATCCATTTATTTTAAATAAGTATTTTACCTGTGCATGAGAGAATGCGCACATGTACACACACGGTATGTACATACAGTCGATCCTCTCATCTACAGACACCGCATTAACGGATATCGGTTGCAATGGACAAAATCCGCTGGTCTGAATACATAATCCATTGGCCAGAATGTCCGGTATGAAAGTTTAAAAATCCCGGGTGTTGCAATCTGAGTCCTGTAGTTCAGCAATTGTCGGCTAGGTGGCGGTAGCGTGCGTGCAACTAGTGGTTTACAAGCGTCGGTTGAGCTGTGGTCGTGGTGAAACTACACTGTTTTTTTCAGTGACTATTTGGTGTTTTTCTGCCCAGTGCCATCATGCCACCCAAAGAGAAGTCTAGTGGTAAAAGAAAGCGTGTCAATCTTAGTATTGGCCAGAAATTAGAGCTCATTAAGAAGTCTGGTGTTTCTTGTCTCCCGTGTTTGTGAGGAGTATGGCGTGAACACACATAAGGGGAATGACATTTACAATTGTATTTACATCTTTATTTACATTAGTATTTAATGTACTTACCTAGTTATGTTGGTCGTTATGCTGCTTGTCATGTGTACAGCACTTAGGGAGCACTTTTATGGACCTTAGTAGTGTTTTTCTTTGTATTTCCACTATTTTAACACCCCCCCCACCACCCTTCACATCATCGGACTATACATGTCAACGGACAACCTCTCCCCCCAATTAGTCCGTTAATGAGAGGATCGACTGTACATACAAGCTGTACGTACACTTGCCTACTGCAGAGAGATATCACAGAGGTCAGAGCAAGTATGTTCACAATCAATCGTCCGTCCTGCGTTTCCAATGAAAGAGAAGTCCAGAGAACACCGTAGGTGACTCAGTTTCATCCGTAACGCATGGTTCATTTCCGCACAGTGAAGACGCTGGAAACGTTAGCAACGGGGACGGAAAACCAGCGTCAGATCCAGCACTATGCAAACAGCATGAGGTCCAAAAACAGCTCTTTCAGAATGCTACAGAGTGGATTTGCTAGTTTGGAAAAGAAAAGAAAAAAGAAAAAAACGTTGGACGCTGCGAGTTGTTGCACTTACAAAGGCAAAACATGATTCTGTTTCCTTTGCTCTTAGTTAGTGTTAGTTCACCGACAGACTGAAACTTTTTTTTTTTAGTTTTCATATTAGAACAAAGATTAAACTTAGGTCCTCAATAATACAACGTGTTGAGAGTAGGGGTTGCTGTACATGTGTACGTGTGTGCAATGCATATAAATAAAATGTCCTGGGAAAGTGCTAAAGAAATCAAGAGCTGTATCGTGGCGGAACAGAATTCTCGATTCAGATTGGTCAGAAGGTTTCGCAGGATTACTTTTCTTTAACAGCAGCTGATAGGAGCTCTGGTGGCGAGGCAAAGCAAGCGTTTAATATTAATGCTCCCATTCTCCCGTGTTATGGTCTCTGTAGTAATAATTAAAGAGGGATTTGTAAGGTTAATGCTCCACATGAGCGGATTGAAGAAAAAAAAAAGACCCGGTGTGATTGTTGATACGGTGCTGTTTTCTGTGAGCACATTTAGTTAACCTTTTCGCCGCCACTGCTCTGTACCAGGCAGAGACTTAAATCAGTTCCTGAACCTTTTCAGACACAAGCACGGCTTCAGGTTGGAGGGTTTCGTGGTTTCTCGGTAACACGAGAAGCTCAGGGTCTTATTAACTTCAAAGGGGGGAAAAAAAAGAAAGACAGACGGACAGAAAGAGAACGAAAGGACAACTATTTACAGCTGCTATAAGGCAAGTGATAACAGAAGCTGACTTGTTTTGTGGACACTGAATTAACCGTAACAAGCAGATATAAAAATGCAATTTACTAATAAAGAAATCAATTGCTAGCATCAGCAAAGGGCTATAAACAGTGTCCACCTCTGCAGAGGAATCCTCAGCCTACCTAGAAAGGCAGGCAGTCCATTTAAAGCCAAGAACGACTGGAAAGAAAGGCACTACTCACGCCGCTCTACAATTCATCTGCCCCCTAGCAAGCCGAAAAACACACAGAACTCACTGTTGGAGCGTGTCGGCGTAGCCGTGCGCACCCTATTAAAACAGGCATCACACTGAAAAACACGCACGCTCTCCCGATCCTGCCGGACCAGCCTACTAGCAAATCCCTGTTTTTGTCAAATACTGAGCAGGAGAGGACGTGTAGTGGTCCTACTGCTGCTTTTAAAAGTGTGATACAGTGGGGCACCGTGTGTTTTCTCTGCATTGAAACACACTCAGCTTGAAGCAAAGTGCGAATGACCTAAAATAAAAACAGAGCAAGCAGAATGAAAGGGATCTGGTGGGGTGGGGGGGATAAAAGCAATGCAGAGAAAGCAGTGGATGAACAAGCAGGCAAGAGGGAGAGGAGGTATTTCAGGGGAAGGAGGGCAGTGTTCTCGAGGTGACGGGGGTGGAGGTGGAGGGGTGGTTGACGGAGCGTTTGATTAAATCTGTGGTTGACATTTCGGACAGGTGAGATTGATGAGGTTCCTCTGCGCTTCACACTGTGCAGAGAGTGCAGGGAGAAGAACAGAAACGTGCAGTGTGGAGAGCCAGGGCCAGGGGCCCTCTCGCACCGTGGGGTCCCCAACCTGATTAATGGCGTTGAAGTCCCTTCAAAAACAGCGCTTGCAGGAGAAAAGGCCACGCCGAGCTCCAAAAATAACCAGGCCAGGACAGCTGCACCACTACGCACCGCTGCTCGACAAGCCCATGGGGCCAGAGGCCTGAAGCAGAGTCAGAGCCGTTTAGCACCACTGACTTTTATTACTATACCATCCACGCACTGCCGATCATCTTACAATGGCCACTAAATAGATTACTATGATTGTAAAGGCTTATTATTGAGACACGTGTTTGTATAGAAATAAAAATCGGCATCGTGACGTCCTTTGAGCAAAAGGCTACAAGGATGCGGACGTACAGTAGCAGAACAATAACGCAAAAACTACAGGGTTTGTCCATTACCATGAAATATTTTTGCCATTAAATCAAATGCCAACTTCGAGGGAAAATCCTGAGGTGTTACCCAACTAATAACACATTAGCCACATAAAACTCACAGCTAAGCAGAAATAACCTACACACACACACACACACACACACACACACACACCTCATAAATTTATCAATATATAATTATGGTAATGCTCAGGTGGAGCTCTGGCCAACATCCTATTCTCCCCCTCGCTGTCTCTCCCCATTGCTCACGCTGTCTAATTTCCTCCAGTACAAGCAGCGAATGTTGACTTGAGCGCAACCCAAAAGTGTGATACCAGATAGTCTCCTGGTACAATTTAATTAAAAGAAAAAAGAAAAAAAAAAAGGCATCAGATTTCCTGAAAGCGCAAGTCTACACGGGGGATGACGCAAGACGGGTCCGGAGCCAAAAACGCAATGGTTGGATTATCTGGGAAGAAATAATAAGTCTAGCAAAATCTGGGGAAGCCTTTAAGGCTGTCTTCGTTCTTCAGTGTGATGAACCTAATAACAACAACGCAGAGTGAATTAAAGTGCTTAAGTGGCGTGGAAAAACAAATCGTTGTATAAATGATACAATTCATTTAATCGGCTCTGCTTGATATACGGTCCTCTTCCTCTTGTTCGTTCTCCCGCGTACTGCCGAGAGCCGGGTTAATGGTTTTTACTGACATGGGAGCGAGCGCGTCTGGAGCTTATGGAGAATTAGGATCCGTTTCCTCTGTGTAAAGGCGCAGGGCTGACATGACTGATATCAGCCATTAAGACCACAGGCGATTAAGAGCTGCACAGGGAACACTATGTTTTATCCCGCAGTCAGAGATCTCAGCCCACGGAGGCCCACTGCCATGCAACACAACACGCTCGAGGCCGAGCCGAACAATTTCAAACATTCACTTAGTACCAGAAAAAAAGTGAAAATTGCTTTCGACCATGTAAATGGAGTATTAAAGCCCTCATCTATAGACCATTACAGACAGCTTGACGTATTTAAACAAAGCTCTGACATTCCAAACATAAACGGCAAAAGGACAGCTTTAAAAATGGCATGGACTCATTCGGTATAAAGTCAAGAAAATCCTGGAGAAATTCTGTCTGTTGGACATGCAGCGAGGCTACGCAAGCCTAAATCAAATTCCATGTCAGTATTTCTTTTTTTTTTTTTTTTTTTTTAAACACAAACGTTTACTTACCATCTGAGATTTTATTAGGTTAAGTTTCCAGTCCGAGACATTCTGAACATGGAGCATATAGTTCACCTCAATATTAGTCTACCATGGCTAAAATGTCTTTTTCATAAACTTTCCCTGCCAAGAACACACTCAGTGTTTTGACGCACGCAACACCTCGGGGCATTGTGAATGTCCGCGTTTGTGTTCGCTCGCCCACATTTGGAGAGAATTACAACAAACGAAAACACCTCGTTTCTGATGTTGTTGCTGTTAATGAAGGGGCGATGGGATGGTTTGGAGGGCTCACTATTACTTGCCACTAGATCTGTGCAGCGTTCACCCCCTGCCGTCACGGCACACACCTCTCCAGCATCCCCGGTGACATGCTGCCTAACAAAACACAGACGGGTTGGCGGTCAGCACGCATTCCATCACACCGAGTGCGCAGCAGCCATCAAGGAACTCAGCTCGTCAATCACGTACAGAGACAGGCCTGAGCTGGAAAGGTGCACTTCAAACGCTCCAGAGCACACTTACGGCTCTGTAATTAGGCCATTGTTGTACTTCATCTCAGCTGTATCTGGAAAACAAGCCACCGGTGGCTTAAAATACTCTGTTCACGGAAGTGTGAGGCATTTTAATAGGTCAAAATGAGCCAAAAGGGTTAAACTAGCTTTTTTTTTCCTTCTGATGACACATTTTCAGGCCACTATGCTCCCGTACGCAGCACTCACAATAATTCTTTGTTCAAAACGAAGTACGGCGCAAAAGACAAACGATCCTCGACTTGCTGTCCAATATTGATCGACACGAGCCTAGCGCATTCCAGATACCTTTACAGTATATCTTGCATGAAAGCAACTAATATTAGGTACCCCTATGTTATACCTACATGCGGCGGTGTGTAAACTTGGCACCCGCCACTCACACATAAAAATCTCTATTGAGGAGTTAAATAAATGAGGCCGGTCACCATTAGCAGGTTGTTGAAACAGGCCCGCTTCATTACAAACACATAATTTGACTGACTATATTACATTATCATCAATTGGCAGACGCCCTTATCCAAAGTGACTTACATTTTTATCTGAGCATTTGAGGTTAAGGGCCTTGCTCAAGGGCCCAATAGTGGCAGCTTGGTGGTGCTTGGATTTGAACTCCCAACCTGCCGATCAGTAATCCAACGTCTTAACCCCCTGAGCTACCCCCCTGCCCCGACTACGTTATAGAATTCTGTGCTTGAGCCTCACCATTCATTGCCACTACAGTTTGACACATGAGACGTGATGACTGGTTTTTGTTTGTTTTTTGGTGGCAATTTGTGTAGTTTTATGGCCGGTTGAAAAAAAAAATAAAAAATTGGCAGGCAATTTTTTCCCCCAGTTGTGGACCCTTGCCTACGGTACATTTACTGGTCAGTTTATCAGGTGCAATAGTCTGACTGCAACCCTGTGCCGCTACAGTAAAAGGATCAGTGTAGGATCAGTTGGGCAGAAGACTCAAATAGTATCAACCATTGTGATCTGAATTGAAATCACCATAGCATTAATTACTCATTACTGCTATACACTGTGTGGCCAAAAGTATGGGGACACCTGACCATCAAACCCATATGTGGTTCTTCTCCAAAGTGTTACTACAAGGTTGGAATCACACAACTGTAGGACGTGTTTTTATGTATTCTGGAGTATTACAGTTTCCCGTCACTGGATCTCAGGGGAATAAACATGGTGTGGAAGAACTCAAGTGGTCTGAACACAGCCCTGATCTCAACAGCTCTTAACAGCTTTGGGATGAAGTGGAAGCCTGAAGGCCTCCTCTCCTCCTCCTTCATTGACTGACCCCATACAAAGGGTTGACACTGACTCAATAATAGAGAAGACATAAAAGAAGCATCTAAACTTTTCTTTGTACTTAAAAAAATAAAAAATAAATAAAAAAGTGCGCCTAAGACATTTGTCCAGTATCTTGCTTCAAACAGGAAGGAAGCGATTGAGGAAAAGCCATTTCGGCCATTTAACCTTGCTGTATCCTTGAGCCAGTTTGGATCAATTCTAAATCCTACCAAATTCATCTGCCGGTTACAATAGCACTTCAAAACTATGGAACAGACACATGGACAAATGGATAGACAAAGACTTGTCTGCAGGTAGACCTTCTTCACCTATTTTTTGTTTGGTTTTTTGCATATTTCAAAAGCATTTCTACTGGATGGTGCATAAAGGGAAATGGACCACCATAGACAAACATTGTAATTGTCATCACAGTGATTGCCATTAGTAAACTAAAAATCACCCACAACAGCAGTCCCGTGGTTGGAACGACACTGAAAAAGGGCCAGAGGACAATTCACACATTGCGCATGGGAAAAATAGTTTGCGTGTAACTGTGTGTAAAAAATATCTGATACACATGGACCTGCACCACTACCATTTCAGTGTCACTGCTGCTCTGTCATGGACAGCACTGGTTCTGTGGTGGACGTTTGGTGATCCACTTGGTGGGAGTCGGGAAAAGGGGATGAAAATTTGTGCTCAGAAAGAGATAGGCTGCAGTCACTTGTTGCATACCTATATTTTGGGTGCATGGAATAAACCCATTCAGCAGCCACTGACTGTATAATACAATAAAGACATGATTTCTCATTGTGGGCAAAATGTGTATGGAACTATTTACTGCATATAATTAGTTGTTCTACCATTACTTGCAAATATGACAGTAATTGTGACAGCGGTATAACAATATGCTATCACCAAATCATAGAGTACTAAAGTTTACACATGCAGCAACAAGGCTTTTCTGGGTTGGCCTAAAATAAGGCACAAAGAGGGCTGTAATAAACCTATAAAAGAAAGAAATTCCTTCTTCTTTTTCCTTCACATTTTTATTCTCTCTTCTATGAGGAGGCAAAAACCTATGGACAGGTTGAATGGGGTGGGGTACACCCTGGAGAGGTCACCAGTGTGTCACAGGGTAACACAATTCACATTCACATCTATGGGTAATTTAAAGTAGACAGTTAGTCTCGTCTACATGTCTATAGATTGTGGGAGGAAACCAGAGCACCCAGAGGAAACTCAAGCAAGCACAAGGAGAACATGAAAGTCAGCAGGTTCGAGCCCAGGACCGTCTTGGTGTGGGGTGCTGGTGCTAACCACTGCACCATTGCACCACCCAATAATCTTTGCTATATTGCATATTGTACAAATTCTGTTTCTTGATCAACTTTCTAAAAGCTCTAAATAACAGGGCTGAAGTACGTGTACGTTAAATCAGTTTCACCCACGTACCCCACGACACCAAATTAATTCATATTAATGTACAGTCGATCCTCTCATCTACGGACACCACATTAATGGATATCGGAAGCAACGGACAAAATCCGCTGGTCTGAATACATAATCCATTAGCCGGAATGTCCGGTAGGAAAGTTTAAAAATCCCAGGTGTTGCGAACTGAGTCCAGTAGTTCAGCAATTGGCAGCTAAGCAGCCATGGCATGCGTGCTACTAATTGTTTACAAGTGTCAGGTGAGCTGTGGTTGTTGTGAAGCTATACTGTTTTTTCGGCGATTATTTGGTGTTTTTCACCTCAATGTACTTACCTATTTATGTTGGTTGTTAGGCTGCTTGTCATGTGTACAGTACTTGGGTAGCACTTTTATGGACCTTAGTGGTGTTTTTCCTTGGATTTTCGGTAATTTAACCCCCCACACTAAAACACTTCACATCATCGGACTATTCAAGGCAACGGAAAACCCCTCCCCCCAATTAGTCCGTTAACAAGAGGTTCAACTGTACTTACTTGGCTGTAACATAATATTAATCTGGGCAGCACGGTAGTTAAATGGTTAGCACTGTCACCTCACAGCAAGAAGGTCCTGGGTTTGATCTCCAGGGTCGACACAGGCGCCTTTCTGTGAGGAGTTCTCCCCGTGTCCCCGTGGGTTTCCTCCCACAGTCAAAAGACATGCACAAAGGGGACTAGGCTGATTGGAAACCCGCCCAGGGTGTACCCCGCCTCTCGCCCAAAGTCAGCTGGGATTGGTGCCAGCTTCCCCCCGCGACTCTGAACAGGGTTAAGCGGCAGAAGAATTTGAAATAACCACACACAAGGACACATTAGTCTGTACATGAGGTCTAAATCAGTGACGACCAAGGATTATAGTCCTGCTCTAGTCAGTTTACTGTCTGAAGACAATTCAGAACAGATTTAGTGGAACAAAAAGGTATTATAATGATTAGTGCTGAATATGCCCTACTTCTGTAAACAAGAAGTCAAACCGCATGTTGGACAGTGGACTGACTACACTGACACTGAAAACTCCATTCATTCAGCAGAAGCTCCTTCCTAAACTGATGTGTCCACATCTCAGGGCTTCTTCTGAAGATCAAAACCGTTTTTACATCAGACTAAACGTACATGCTTCATCTTGCTATGTTTTTAGCTGAAAACGCAGCTTCCTCCAACTGTTTAATAACACACTGGACCATAATCCAGATGTTGGTGCATCTCACAGTCAGAAATGAAGTCTGGTCTTTCGGAGTTAGATCACACACCGCTTGTCACTTTATTTAATGCGTTAAGGAAAAACCTACACTTCCGACACATATAGTCTTGGGTTAAGTTGAATTCATACCTTCACTTCGGACGCTTTTTGGATGCGACACGACCTTGTTTTCAGAGTGTTCTTTTGAATGAAACCGAAAAGGCGTTTCAGATTTCTGCTCATGCAGACCGCCATCTTGAATTCACACACAACGGCTTGTACGGTGTCCCATAAGGTCCATTCGGTCCTAAACTCTTACGCCATAATCTCGTTCCAACACTCATGACACGACGCCATGTATGAGAGACCCAAACTAACACGTTTCATGTTCAGAATAACCTAATATATGTAGAAAATGATCTTAAATGAATCAGAGACGAATGAATGGACGGACAACATTTGCCAAAGAGCAAACGAAAATGAAAATGTCAGTATTTGTGTGCAGAAACACGACACAGTTTACATTCGTAATGTTCATGCGGGCCTGTTCAGTCACCTAATGAATCTGCCCAACATTCGACGACCAAAGCTTGGCATCGCAATGCCTCATTCAACTGTTCGCTCGCTCCGTCCCTCTGGATTACCCACAGACCTGGATAATCTTACATCTTACCGAGTGTAGATCCTTTCTTATTCCTCCAGGCACATCTGCTGTTAATTTCTCCCACCTTTACATCTGGTTGTATTTGTATAATTCCATATTCACGATAATCTCCTCTGGCAGTCAACATTCTGCCTCATGAAACTCTCATATCTGTATGTGGACACAGCGGAGGAACTGCCTGTGCTGTGTAGTGTCTCTTACCCTCCCGCCCTCATTCAGACTTATAGCCCCAGGACCCTGTTTTCTGGCCACCCAGTAGATATTTTTCACTTTGCACTTCCATTATGAAGCTCGTTCTATTAAAAAACAAAACAAAAAAAAAAAGGAAACGATGTGTTCCTTTCCTCCAGTTGTCCTGCTTTTCCTGTCTTGGAAAGATGGTTTAATTTAATTCCAACCTCTTCTTACATTCCCCACTACCCTAATTCCTGGCGAAGACTTTTTGGACGACGGGAAAGGCTGAGACTTTTTTTACTCCGTGTTTCATTAAGGAATAGTGTTAAGAATTTAAACTCTGAAATAGTTTTGATTTATCTTTTTTTTTTTTGTCACTGCATGAGTCCATGTGTTATAACATAACGATGAGGTCTTCATTTTTATACTCAAATAGTGGAAAAATACACCAAGACACCCTGTTTTTAGTAGGTGTGTCCAAACTATTTAACTGGTAGTGAATATACACTCAGTGTTCACTTTATTAGGAACACTCTACGCACGTACATTTATGCAGTTATCCCATCAGACAATGCGTAATGCACCAGCAGCTACACAATGCATTATTTGCCAAAAGTACATTATTCCAGAATATGGTTTATATTTGTTTAGTCATCAGCCATCAGATTTCATAATCATAAGTTAATTATTATTTATATCTTCGTCACATGTTCATGCAGAAACATGTCAAGAGCTTCAGTTAATGTTTGCATCAAACATCAATAATTTGAGCCAATCTGGCCATTTTCCTTTGACCTCTCTCATCAAGAATGTGTGTCCTCCCGCAAAAACCATTGCTCACTCAATGTTTTTTTGTTTTTCGCATCATTCTGCGTAAACTCTAGGGATTGTTGGGTGTGAAAGTCCCAGAAGATCAGCAATTTCTGAAATACTCAAACCAGCCCATCTGGTACCAACAACCATGCCACGGAAGTCACTGTGATCACACTTTTTCCACATTCTGATGTTTGATGTGTACATTAACTGACGCTCTTGACCTGGATCTGCACGATTTTATGCATCATGCTGCTGGCACATGATTGGCTGATTGGATAACTGCATAAATGTGTAGGTGTACAGGTGTTCTTATTAAAGTGGATGGTGAGTGTGCATTAATAATAATCTGAAAAAGCTTGTTTTCCTGCCAGTCAGACAATATACTCTAGCTATTAGATAAGAAATGCCTATATCTGTAAATGTAGTATATTATAGTTTGTTTGTTTGTTTGTTTGTTTGTTTGTTTGTTTGCTTGCTTGTTTTTGTCAGGTTTTTGCCAAAAGTACATTATTCCAGAATGTGGTTTATATTTGTTTAGTCATCAGCCATCAGATTTCATAATCATAAGTTAATTATTATTTATATCTTCGTCACATGTTCATCTACTCAGAATGAAATAATTCATCCACTGAAAACAATATCTCAGCACTTGTGCAGGCGGAAAACTGACTATCTACCAAGTACGTGTCTTTCATCACTCACTCTCTGTGCTGGCTAATTGTTCATCTCCTCACCACAGATCTGTGTGCATGACCACCCTTTCAGCTCGTCTAACAGTTCCTGTAAGGTCTCCCTCCCATGCCTCAGTGGAGTGTATTATGATCAGGGCCTATTGACCGCACCTCCTGAGCTGAGGATTGGATAGGCTGCTTGGTGGTGACCGACAGTCCACCTGTGATAATAGAAGCAGGCAGGGGGTCTGGGGAGCACTGGGCCTCAGTCTGCATCAACGACTCCCTGATATGCCTCTCCATCCTGACACTGACAGACAGGCCTTCCCCTCTGACACTGCGGCCTGCCAAGCCCACAGGGCGCCTGCCACCCAAGTGGATGGATGGATAAATGGATGGGAAGATGGATGGATCAGCTAGTTTGACGGATGGATAGTTCCATGTGTTTGAAAAAAAAAAATTTGAGGAGTGCCTAAGGAACTTTCCATGGCTTAAACTCATAAACTCATTTTCCCCCCTGCTTTAGTGTGAAACTCTGTTAAGGAAAAAAAACAATGTGAGACAAGTATTTTGTGTAAAAAGCAATGTTTGCTTCTCAGAGGAGAGTCTGGTTTTCATTATGGCCATGCCATGTCTGGCAAGGCTGTGGCCAGGAGCAAGAAAGCCAAACTAGCACATAAGATTGGACAATGTGTGGGCTTTAATGGAGTTATCTCTGCCCTAGTTCTGCCACACAGCACACAAACGCCACACGTCACCCAAAACTGAAATGCTCAGAGACAGCAGACCTTCATAAACGACTATGTGTTGCAATTCTCCTTCTGTCTTCCATGGGAAGTAGACAGCACTGTGTGTGCGTGTGCGTGTGCGTGTGCATGTGTGTGTGTGTGTGTGTGCGTGTGTTTATATGGTAAGTATGGTGGTGGTGGGTGGGGGGTGGCCCTCAGGAGAGCTGTGTTTCAGCACCTTGTCTCCTTTTCTGTTATAGCGCTGACAGAACGGGAGGGAATGAGTGCAGGAGGGAGGAGAGTAATCTGTTCTCTCACTCTCCTCCACTGTCTTCACATTCCCTCCATCATACATTCATAATCGAGAGGGTTAAAGTTGATAGTTGTAGCTATAGCAAGGGAGCAGTGTAGTACTTATCACTTAGGATCATTTCAATCCATCCTTACAGAAACTCAGACACACTGCTTGATTTATACACAGACATACAAGCACACATGACCAGGAGGATATGTCATGAGATGTCATGAAGATCTGTGCTCCAACAAGCTGCAAACCCTTTAGAAACCTCTTAAATTGAAAGCACCTACACAAGTCATCAGTTCCTGTGAGAGTGTGAGGCACCAAAGTCCCAGTACAACCAGGGAAATTAGGTTTACTTTGGCCGAGCTTGCGGTTGTATGATTATTATTTATCGTTCAATCATTTATTGGTTCAGGATATCATTACACAGCATCAGCACATTAGGCAACAGTAATGACTGCTGCGTCACTCAGAATTTGCACTGAAGTGATGACTGACGAGGAGAGAGAAAGTTGAACTGGAGGGCAGTCTACAGCATGCACTGAAGTCACAAAACTTTTAGGATGAAGAATAATTACAAGACAAAACTTTTTCTTTTTTTTTAAAAAAATAAATCATCACAGTTAAATACTTATTCTCATTAGAGCATATGAGATGTTGTTAACAATGGCAATGGTAACCAGATAAAGCTGCTTGGATTGTATCCTAATTTAACTGCTGTGATGCTGTACTTTATCATATCTATCTATCTACAGTATATATATATATAATATATATATACTGTAGATAGATATATATAAAGTTTTCAGTAAACAACCGTAAAACATGTTTACGGTAAAGTGCTGTAATATCGTGCATAGCTCAAAATGACTCTTGCATTTTCTCAGTGCAAGATACAATGGAGCTGAAGAGTCTCATTCAAGGACCCAATCAAAGTAGCCTGACAGAGCTGGGATTTGAACACATGACCAGTTTACCTGCAACACAGTGCCTTAACCACTGAGCCGCCACACCTCGCATTGGTACAACACAATCTCTCAGTGGCGTTAAGTCAGTGTTAGAAGTAGCTGAATCAGTGCAAGCTTGTTGCAGTGTTATTGGCGTGGCTCAGCATTTAAGGTGGTGTGGACAGTTCAGAAGGTTGGATGTTTTATTCCCAGAACTAGCACGGTTGGGCAAAACCCTTAACCTGCAGATCATCTGTATCAGGCAAGTGAGCTGTGTTGACTTATGTGCTGTTTTTTTTTTATTACATTAAGATATTACAGTACCTTACCATAAATATGTTTTACAGTTGTTCACCGTACATTTTACAATACTTTATTGGCAACTCGTGCTGCCAGTAAATTACTGTAAAAATCGATGGTAATTTTTTGCAGTGTATGTGTTGCAAATAATATGTCCTCTGTGTGTGTGTGTGTGTGTGTGTGTGTGTGTGTGTGTGTGTGTGTGTGTGTGTGTGTGTGTCTGTCTGTTTTAGGGTCTGCT
>JAQMCW010000034.1:7984182-7999325 GCA_030068335.1 Chrysichthys cranchii
AAAAAAGACTCCTCCCACAGCTCTAAACTGCTTTATTATTGGCTGATTGAGAGGTTATCTCAAAAACTTGCACCCACACCGGCCCTCCATGGCTCGGATTGCCCACCCCTGCATTAGGGGATGCAACCAAGATATAACTAGAGATGCTTCCAGAGTTCACACTGCTTCTACACCAAAATGAAGTAGCGGAACTTTTCAACGAACATTTTGCTTCTGTCTTCAGTCATCGAATGCTGGAAGATCTTCCTTCCATCCATGCTCCATCTCAAGGTTCAGATCTGACAGACATATGTCTGTCTGTGAGCGAAGTATCTGATGTTCTTAAGTCTCTGGACGTTAACAAAGCCACTGGCCCTTACGGAATCACCTCCTGCCTGTTAAAAGGGGTAGTTGAAGAGAACCGCTCCATCATTTAACCTGTCACTTAGCTCTGGCACCCTCCCAGATGACTGGAAGCTGGCTAACATCGTACGTATCCATAAAAAGGGTGATAAAACCCATGTTGAAAACTATCGACCGATTTCTCTTTTATTGATAGTTTCGAAGGTTCTTGATCCATGTATTCTCATCAATATACGTGATCACTTACTGGAGTTAATCAACGATGTACAACATGGCTTCATACAAGGGAAATCTTGTACCATACAACTCATTGAAGTGCCTGAACACACTGGAGCTCTCCTGCATGCTGGGAAGCAGATTGCTGCTGTGTATTTGGACATGACCAAAGCTTTTGATTAAGTGAACCATGCTGCTTTGATTAGGTAGAACCGCATTTTTAACATATCGGGAAACCTCCTAAATTGGCTGAACTCGTACCTCGTTGATAGTAGACAAAGGGTAACTGCCCTTGGGGCAACATCTTCTGAGAAAACTGTTACATCTGGAGTTCCTCAGGGCTCGATTCTTGGTCCTATCTTGTTTTGGCTGTACGTAAACAACTTCCCTGATGTTGTAAGCAACTCTAAGTGCGCTGCATTTGCTGATGACACCATGATCTTCAGATGCGTTGACTCCGTCTCAGACAATGCTGCCCTTCAAAAAGATCTAAATAGCTGTAAAACTTGGTCTACAACTTCCTGCCTTCTTTTTAACCCAGACAAGTGCAAAAGTCAACGAATAACAAGAAAAACCAAACCTGTAGAAGCACCTTATCATCTGGACGGTAAGACCATAGAAGATACATCAGCTGAAAGATATCTTGGTGTCTGGATTAGATGTAATTTGACATGGCCAAACATGTGTTAGAAAGTTGTGCTAAGGCCAATAAACTACTCGGCTTTGCACGACGCTGTGCAAGTCAATTGCAGAGCCATTGTATACGCCGAACCATTTATTTAACTATAGTACTCCCTGTTCTTGGATACGCAACACAGGTGTGGTGTCCTCAGTCAATCGACCTGATACAAAGAGTCGAATGCATTCAGAGATGCGAAACTAAATTTATCCTTAATCATCCCTTCATCTGCTCTGACACCAATAAGGACAGGCTGATTGCTACTGAACTTTTCCCTATCACTTATTGGCATGAGTTTTTGGATCTGGTCTTCTTCAAGGTTACTAATGGACTTGTCAAGTTGTCTGACGAAGTTTTACTGACAGTTAATACTAGGGTAACAAGATCAAGTAACTACCTTGCAAATGTCGAACTCTGACTTATCAACGATCTTTTTTTACAAGAACAATCAGAACATGGATTGTCCTTCCTGTTAATCTGAAACAGCCTAATTCGACCGTAAAACAGCTTAAGAATCTGTTGTATGAATATTACCACTCTGCCCTTCTGATTAACCATGATGTAGACAATCCCTGCACCTGGAAAACTATTTGTTCAAAGTGTAATACAAGCCATAGCTTGACAAAGGCAGTTCGCTGTTGGCGTTAACTGTGGAACTTAAAAATTTATGTTCACTATTATGCTGTATCTGTTTTGTTTTATTTTGGGCCCACAGTAATCGGTTAAGCTGTTGTAGTGTACCAGCCTATATTTTCATGGGCGAAGGTAAATAAAAATTTAAAAAAGTTATTATATAACAAAATATTCCACAATCCCTATGCATACGCTCTGTTTACTTCTATCATGACAAATCCATGACGGTATCAGGAGTATAGGTATAGCTCAGGTAAACGTAGTCCTTGACGCCATTCTTCTTACCCAGCTATTTAAAGCAAACTGAAAACTTTGGTGTGGTCTGCCACTTTTGCACTGTTAAAAAAAGATTCACTTCGAGAGATCAAAGAATAGGGAAACACCACTGTAAGGTAAGAGACATTGGGATTAGATGATGCTTGTGGAGGTACAGACACACACACACACACACACACACAAATGGATAGGATCAGGCTTAGTGCTTCATCACTGTGTAGGGATTTACTCCTTAACGCCGAAGAGAACTGCTAAAAGTAACTTCTTGGTTGAGAAATATAACATGAAAAGAGGAAGAAAAGATATTGCATGTGTGTGTGAGAAAGAAACAAACAGACGAAAACTAAGAAAAGAGAAGTGACACAGGAAGTCGGGTAGCTTGTGGTGAACAGCTCAGAGCAGTAGCAGTGACATGCTTAGTGCTGTGATGTGCAGAAGACCTGGAAACTTCACAGAACCTATCAGTGTTCAGTAAGTTCCTATACAGGAGACCCTTTTCTGGCATTCTTTAAGGAAATGCTATGATATTTTGAACGTTTATTGTACTTTTTGCTATATGATGTACGTATTAGGAAGCCACTTAATAATGAGCTGTGCAAGGGACATTTAAGTGGGAATGGTGTATTTAGGGTGTCAAATAAATGGCAATTATGTGAAGGTTTTGGGCATCGTGTCATGCTACGGTACACCTGTTCTGGTGGTTTCCTGATATAGGGTGCACACAAGGTCTTACTAACCTCCTTTCACTTCCTTTTTTAGACACTCAGCTCTGTGAGCGTGTTTTCAGCGTGATCCCAGAACAACATTTAAACATTCTTTTGCTGGTCACAAATACTGTGAGAAGTGATTGACTTTTTTTAACTTCACAAAAATGGGGTAAGATTTCTTCCAGTTCTTTTTTGTTGTTGCTCATCATAAAGCATCGCATGAGATGTTTGGACAGGGAGTCTTTGAAAGAATCGGCACTGATTTATGCAATTTTATGGAACTCTGTTGTGCATTTCGCATTGTATATGCAACGTCTTCATAATGTTTAGCTTTCTTGTGTGAATGGCAAGTGCTCAAAGCGACTGCTGTTGTATAGACTATCTAGACTGACTAAGAAACAATTGCTTAGAGAAAGTAAATTGCAATTGCAAGTAAATTAAATTGACACTGCTGAATGTAGCTCGTTGTCCACTCTACGAAGGCAAAAATGTTGAGGATGCACTTCAAAAACCTGAGCCCACTGGAGAATATCTTCAGACCCTGTCTAACCGATTACTTGTTACTTGTAGACTCACTTCTATAGATCACCACTCTGCTGCAGCGTGTGCAGACATTTATCCAGCTTTGAGGTTAATGAGCCAGTCTGGATACAGATTGAGACTTATGAAATGTTTTAAATAACTGTTATACTGCATTTACTCATTTAGCAGATGGTTTTATTCAACTCAGGGTAGATGTGTAAATGTTAAGGAATGTTATGATCTTCCAGAGACTTGCAGAACTGTTGAGTCACCACTGCCTCCTGTCTTTTGGACCCTCTAATAAACCATTTTTACCCTTAAAACAGCTTGAGTTTCTTTGAAATGTTTCAAATACTCAGCCTTCCAACACCACTGCGCATCCAACCCCATACCACACAGTGGGCACCTGCTTTGCTTCTTTTTTGCATTCACCTTTTAGGGTAAACTCATCTTTTGTGGTAAATGTTCTATTTTGCTCATATTTGGCAAGGGAGCCCTCTAGCTCTCTTCCAATAACTCCAAAAGCTTATATTTATGGATTGAAAACGTTTTCCCATAGAGCTGAAATTTGGTCATTGGTTTGGAAACCATGATGTAAGCAACATCTGCTTATTGTGATCCTTGGCACAAGTCTGGTTGAACACGGAATATTGTGTGAGGTCAAAATAAACACGGCCCAGAATTTTCGTCGTGAATATGTAATATCCTTACTTTCTATTCAAATATCATTTTGAGAGATTTCTTTAGACGTGTTTAAATTACAACGCTAACACAGCTGTCGGTAACTATTAAATGCATGCATATACATTTTTTATTGGTCTGATAAACTTCTCAATCACAGCCAAAGGTATCAAGTGCAGAGCATTACATCTTTAGGTTTTCAAAAACACGCATAAGCACTTGCTCAGCTCATGAAACCCTTGGCAAATACCTGTTATATATATTATAATACCTGTCATACCTTTCATATAAGGCTGGTCAACCACAAAACCAGGATGTGTGAACTGTTTCCAGTGCGGGAATTAAGAAAATCAAAAGTAGGCAATGGATTACGCTTCCAGTGATCCATTCTGCTTTTTGTTTAGAAACAGTGGAGAGGAGGGAAAACTGCACCGGAAACTGTCTCGCATAGGGAGCAGGAGTCATCGAGAACCACCAAGACCTCCACCTCAAGCAGAAAGGCCTCCCCCTGCCACCCCACCCAGACAACCTGAACCTGCTCCAAAACCTCCAGAGGCTGCGGCAAAACCTTTAGAGCCTCCTCCCAAACAGCAAATGGTCTGCCCAAAGCCCCCTGATGCCTCCTTAAAGCCTAGTATTCCTCCTAAACCTCACATACAGGTGTTCAATAGCACAGAGCATGGAAATGCCATACTCAAGGTAAAGAATCCTATTTTGATTGATGAAAGCATGAAACAAAGGAGGGGTGGATTGTTGCTGCCAGATTTTTATTAAAATAGAACAATATGTTTATAAGTGCTTTCTAACCACAAGTGTAATGTTTTGTCAGGGTCTGGATCATTTTCGCTGTGATAGTACCTTGTGTGATGTCACTCTTGTGCCTGGGGATAGCACAGAAACCTTTCCAGTTCACAGAGTGATCATGGCTTCAGCCAGTGACTACTTCAAAGCAATGTTCACAGGTAAATCCTGAACCGAAGCAATGTTGGGATGATCTTAGTGCTGAAACAAATGGCTGGGATTTTTAATATTCTAACACAAACGATCCGTTTCACAATCTGGCAGGTGGAATGAAAGAACAGGAGCTGGCTGAAATTAAACTACATGGAGTGAGCAGCACAGGCCTGAAGAACATTATTGAGTTCATTTATACCTCTCAGTTAAGTCTGAACTTGAGCACCCTCCAGGACACTCTGGAGGCTGCCAGTTTTCTCCAGGTTATTCCAGTTCTTAACTTCTGCAATCAGCTACTTAGCAGTGAGGTATGTGACTTTTATATAGAGCTTTCAGAATTCTGAAATTGGTAGATCCAAATCACACATACCACAAGTATCCTATGTATTGTTTTGAAATACAAAAAATGGTTTTTTTTCCCCTTCCAACGGCAGGTCACCATAGAAAACTGCACAGAAGTGGAGCGTATCGCTAATGATCTTCTCCTGGAGGATGTCCAAACCCACATACACAACTTTGTCTGTGAGAACTTTTCAGCTCTAGTGCAGAGTGAGCGTTTTCTGCAGCTTTCTGAGAGCAGTTTAGCACATGCTCTATCAAGTGATTCGCTGAAAGGATTCTCAGAGATGGAGCTCTATCGCACAGCCCGTGCTTGGCTGGCACATAAACCCAGTGAACGCCGACCTGCGGCCTACTCCTTGATGCGCCACATTCGTTTCCCCCTGATGAGCCCTGCCGAACTCCTACAGATATCTCAAGAGGACCAGATTAATGAACCAAGTGAGGAGGAAAAGGAAGGCAAGGAGCCTTTCATGCGTTCTGACACGGCTTGTGTGAACCTACTCTTGGAAGCTAGCAACTACCAGATGCTGCCGTTCCTTCAGCCATTGCTCCAGACCGAGAGGACTCGCATTCGTTCAGACACAACACACCTTCTGGCTCTGGGTGGGGTAATGAGACAACAGCTGGTGGTGAGCAGGGAGCTTAGGCTGTACGATGAGGAAGGAGAAGGCACCTGGAGGGCCCTCCAGCCAATGGAAGTGCCTCGCTACCAGCATGGAGTGGCTCTTTTAGGAGGCTTCCTTTACATTGTAGGAGGGCAGAGCACTTATGACACAAAGGGTAAAACAGCAGTGGACAGCGCGTACAGGTACGACCCTCGTTTTGACCGCTGGCTGCAGGTGGCGTCACTGAATGAAAAGCGGACCTTCTTCCATCTGAGCGCTCTGAAGGGGAAGCTCTATGCTGCTGGGGGGAGAAACGCCACTGGTGAAATTGGTAAGTTACAGAGATTTTAATAAAATAGATTTCTAGAACTGACTCCGACTGGCTGTTTGGCAGGTTGCTTGTGCATTAGCAGCATTCACCTGCTCAGTGTGATATGGTGTGACATGGTATGATGTAGGGTGATATGGATTAAATGAATAAACGCTTACCATTCATTAAACCCTTAAACACCCAAGGTGAGTTGACAGGTCCAGGCATTCCTTACTGTCATGAACATATTAAATTATGTTATTTTTTAACATACATACTGAATAATTCATAGTAGCTCATCAGTAATACACCATATAGCCAAAAGATTGTGGACCTGCATCATTTCGGCAATACCCCTGGTGCAAATGAAGGTCAATAAAGACATGGTTTGCCAAGGTTGTTGTGGAAGAACTCGAATGGGCCGAACCCTGACCTCAACCCCACTGAACATCTTTGGGCTGAACTGGAATGCAGACTTGACATTCATGTCTGAATGCCCTTTTGGCTGAATGACTACAAATCACCACAACTACCTTCCAAAATTTAGAGGAAAGCCTCCCAAGAAGAACAAGGGGGCTCAGATCCATATTAAAGGCCAAGGTTTTGGAATGGGCACATATGAGTGTGATGGTCAGGTGTCCACATACTTTTGGTCATTTAATGAGTGTTTTTATGAGTAACTGAATGATAAGTCGAGACTTAACACTTAAACCTCACATTACTCTAGCTTCACACCATCATATGTAGTAAAGGCCACATCAGTGTCTACTTATATAATTGTCTTGGCAATGGTACAAAATCTATAAATGTCTACTGAAATCTTCCACACAGACTCAGTGGAGTGTTATAACCTGAACAAGAATGAGTGGAGCTTTGTTGCGCCCATGAGTGAGCCTCATTACGGCCATGCTGGTACAGTACATGGAGGACTCATGTATGTGTCAGGTAAGTGTAAGTTTTCTAAAACATTACTAATTTCACAACATTGTCTAGAATCCAAACTCAAGTTAACGTCCAGTCCAGAAAGAGTAAAAATATACAGCAGTATGGTGATAAAGGAAGTTTATTTTAGGCTCCCAAAGTATATTTTTTTGACTTACTTCAGTCTGTACAAGCTGTTTAAATAAATGTTTACCAGAGAATCTCATACAAGTATTTTTATGCAACCTTCAGGCTCCAATACTGACAACTCATAGCAATTCTGGCCTTTCTTCTAGAATGAGAATGTAAAAAACCCTTCAGCCTTTCATTTCGCACGAATATATTTGTTCCTGTTCTTTTCTAAAACACTGACCTTTTTTCAGATGCATGCCAGTTATGACTAGCCTGAAAGCCTGAGTGGGTGGGGGTTTTGATAATTGCGTGAGGTCATTTAGTTTGCACCTAACCACATCCTTCCTCTGTAAGCTTTAACAAGCTCGCAGAGGCTCAACAAACCACTGAATAAGTAAAACCTCGGTACACCAGTACAACATCAACATTCACACAAGGAGAGTTTCTTTTAAATAAAGCAATTAAAGATGTCCATGTTTGTCGTCCTTCTTTAGGGGGAATAACGAGAGATGCTTTCCAGAAAGAGCTGTCTTGTTACGACCCAAACACGGACACATGGAGTCGTCGTGCAGACATGATGGAGCTCCGTGGTCTCCACTGCATGTGCACTGTAGGGGACCGGCTCTACGTTATGGGTGGAAACCACTTCCGTGGAACAAATGACTATGATGATGTTCTCAGTTGTGAATACTACACCCCTGCAGCTGACCAATGGACCGTGGTGGCTCCGATGCCCCGAGGCCAGAGTGACGTTGGCGTGGCTGTGTTTAAAGGCAAAATTTATGTGGTAGGAGGCTACTCTTGGAACAGCCGCTGTATGGTCGACATTGTGCAGTGTTATGACCCTGAAAACGATGAGTGGGAGAGGGTTTTTAATGTGCTGGAGCCTTTAGGAGGGATCCGTGCTTGCACCATGACTGTACATCGTCCGAGCAGGTCTGTAGACGAAGCACAGATCCAAGAATGTCCCCTCCAAACGACTAAGAGCTAAGGAAAAGAGGAAAAATGTTTTGACATGTCTGAATCATACACAAAGAGAGAATATATGGGCTTATTTTAAATTCGAATGGAGAGTGTTATGTAGAGTCAAACTAAGTGCCTCTGTATGAACAACATATGAAATATACTTTCCTTAGTGTGGTTTTATGATAGGAATCCCAGTTTATTTGATTCATGTGGACTTTTTTTTCTGTTGGTACTTCTTGCTTTATACCTATTGATGAGGGGTACAATATGAAAACCATGAATAATGTTTGTGTGTGTTATCATTGTGTGTATCGTGTTACTCTTTTTACTCTTTCCGTAGCATTAACAGAACAAGACCGGCGTTTTATACAATCTTTTTCTAAGCTATATTTCAGTATACTATAACGGAATAAATAACTCAGATCTCTCAAATATAGCAATCTGATTAGTTGTTACTAATGGGTTTATCTGATAAAGATATAACAGTGTGTATAAATGTGTATCAGTCTGCTGACCACAGGTTGGACTGGAACGGCAATGGTTTTCAAGCTGTTATTTCAGTATTTCAACACTTCAAGCTTTTAAGAACCATTAATCGACAAAATCCGAAAAGCAGTATTAGAAATGACAACATACAGCCCTTAAAGGGTGTAAGCCCTTTAGCCTACTTTGGTCAGATACAGAAGAAGAGGAAGATGCCATGCAATTTGCAAAAGACTCTGGGTAATTTAGAGTCGCCAGTTTGCATACCTGAGTGTGTGTCCGAGGTGCAGCAAAGTGCAGCGATGGGCTGTTAAATGCACTTTCCAAAGAAGTTGGGAAAATGTGTTTATGTAATGCAGTGTTCAAAGAATTACAATCATCTGGACTAACAAAAAATGATAGCTATATTATCTATTATGCTATAGTGCTTATTGTATGTTTATAGTTCAGATTTAGCCCAAGTTGATTTATCTTGGCCAAATGAAGCAGGTTACTGCTAGATGTGGCTCAAGTGTGCATTTTATCAGGTGTTTTCTTGTAAATAATATTATGGCTGTGACGATCTACAGGGCTAGCTGAAGCCATAGTAATGATAATGTACAATATTTCATTAAAGCAATAACAATAGCCTACTCCAAGAACACTGGGTGTGAGATGAGAATGCACTCTGGATAGGATGCCGGTCAATCTCAGTATGGCCACATCATCATGAAAAGGGAATAACCTTTGGTAGGAACAGTGTTCATCACATCAGCATACCAGAGTGTCTAGGGTCTCGTGGTGGCCCAGCACTTTACTAGGATTCATGTTGGGGTTTTGTCCCTTTCATTTGTCACGCTGTATTAAAATATGACATGACGGTAGATCTTTCAGACTTTGAAAGAAAAGTGTAAGGCCATTATAACCTTGAGTGTTTAGTCTGTGCAGACAGCTTTCCCCCTAGTGGTTTAATCTCTAACATGGCCTTGGATTTGTCCTTGGGTGAAAGCTTTAAAACCTGCCTCCCTTCTCATCACTCTACGAGCCTTCAGACATCAGCATTTTCCGTCTAATCCTTGAGTGTCTCAGCAGTCCTTTTCTCCTTGTGTCTGGATCATTCTTTCGTTCGGCAACAAAAACGGTAGTTATGTCTCTTACTGGCGATGTATGTGTGGTAACAGGAGCGAGTGGCTTTCTTGGGGGAAAGCTAGTTAAGCTACTATTGGAGGAGGAGAATCTTGCAGAGATTCGGCTGTTAGATAAACATGTTCGCCCTGAACTCATACAGTCACTGGAAGGTAAATGTCAGTCCTGATGTTTTTGCATTGCTTTCTATTTCACTGGCAAACCTATGTTGTGCTGGGGTTTTTTCTTACTTCTCAGCATTCATGTAATTATGACAGTATGCAAAGTATTGTTTAATAAAATGAGATTTACAACAAGATCAATCACATGTAGTTGTAATTTTGTATTTATCTTTGGGTAAAATCTTCTAAGAACAAACAGCAGAACATCTGACAGTAATCTGTAACATGTTTAATGCTTGTGGATATTAGATTGCCAAGGTGTGACAAAACTGAGCACGTTTGAAGGCGACATCAGGGACAGTGACCTGCTGAAGAAAGTGTGTAAAGGAGCATCCATTGTTTTCCACGCTGCCTCTCTCATCGATGTCACTGGAGCTATTAACTACAGCGAGCTGTATGGGGTAAATGTGACCGGTGAGGGGTTTTTTTTGATCCGCCATGTGTTTTCATTAGTCTTTATTTATTCGTTAGTTTATTATGAACATAAACCTAAGGGAGTAGGTTTATGTTCTTTTTAACCTATAATCAATAAATCGCTGATCGAATCCTAAATCCGATTGAATGATGTTTAAATCTTATTGATCTGTTGCAGAGCAAATTGAAGTAAAGTTAAGCACATGGGTAGCGTATGCTTGTGCAAAGATCGGATACAAATCACTAAACATAACAAAGAATATATTCAGATTTGAGACCTAACCAACTAAATATGAATACATTATCCAGAATGATCCTGTTATCCAAAACTGAAACCACTTTGACCTTGACCAGATTTACTCGAAAAAGAATGATTAATGGCTCAACATGCATGGTCATTCAGCATTTAGTCATTCATTCCTAGTAACTATCTGACAGGTCTAGGTCACAATGTTTGAGATCATGGGAAATACCACCAGTTAAATTTGTTAGAAAATATTCCAGGCAAAAACAAACGCTACATGAGCAGATTTTAAAAATACACGCATATCAGTCTAGTTGAGCCCAGTAATGAATTTGAGTGATTTTGCTTGGGTTGAGGAACTGTCAGAGTGTTCGAGGCATTGTGTTTTTGGGTTGTATGCGTGTCCATGAGTATGAGATTCTTGTTAGTGTCATATCTTAAGGACGAGTGGTTGAATATTTGTAGGATTTATGGAAGTATCATTGTAATCGTTCAATTTAAATAGATTTGTGGATGGCAATAGCATCAAGTTCGACTTTCCCTAGTGTTTTTCAGTGTTTCTGTGGACCTAGTGGTGGAGTTCATATTTAACTTTGGAAATAAAATTAAATAAATAAAAAGAAAGACATTAAAAAAAAAAAACCCTTCCGATTTACTTCCGGTTTAAATCTGAATAGAGATACAAATATATTTACATTACATTACATTATTTGAAGCAGATACAGAAATTGATACAGCCTTATTGCGTTTCGCCCCTTACACAGAGGCAACATAGCTTTAATTGAATGAATGCAACAAAACATCAGGGTTTTTTTTTTTTTTTGTTCTAGGTACCAAATTGCTTCTCGAGGCATGTATCCAGGAGAACGTTGCTTCTTTCATATATACAAGTAGCATTGAGGTGGCTGGTCCAAATCATCATGGTGACCCTATAATCAATGGCAACGAGGACACGGAGTACAACACTTACCTAAAGTTTCCTTACAGCCAGACCAAAAAGAAAGCCGAACAGCTTTGCCTTAATGCCCAGGGTGAAATGCTTCAAAATGGACACAGGCTGGCTACCTGTGTTCTCAGGCCAATGTATATATATGGAGAGGGCTGCCGGTTTACTTTAGGCCATATGAGGGATGGAATCCAGAATGGCGAGGTGTTACTGAGGACTTCACGACGTGAAGCTAAAGTCAATCCTGTTTATGTGGGAAATGCAACTCTTGCACATCTACAGGCTGCGCGAGCCCTGAGGGATCCCGAGAAGAGAGCTGTGGTTGGTGGAAACTTTTATTACATTTCAGATGACACTCCACCTGTCAGCTATTCCGACTTCAACCACACTGTTCTGCAACCACTTGGCTTTGGCATACAGGACAAACCTTTCCTACCTTTCCCCATTCTGTACCTCATCTGTTTCCTCATGGAGGTGGTGCAAGTCGTGCTACGCCCCCTTCTACACTTTACCCCACCACTCAATCGGCAGCTTTTGATAATGCTGAACACACCTTTCACCTTCTCTTATCAAAAGGCCCACCGAGATCTGGGATACACTCCGCGTTATAACTGGGAAGAGGCACGCAAGCAGACTACTGATTGGCTAGCATCTGTCTTGCCCAGAGAAAGACAACGAATCAATATGAAATAAAAAAAATAAAAAAAATGCACAATAGTGTACTTTTTGTTTTGCTTAGTTTCAGAAAGTACTGAAATCTCAGAACGTGGTTAAATCTCCTTCCTATAAACAGACACCATTAAAATAAAATCTATTTAGAAGCCACATGCAAAAATCTAAAAACCTTTCAAATGTGAGCTTTTGAAAAGTCTTGGGCATTATAGCAGACAGAAAATAATCGTAGAAAACAAGTATTCAGGTCATTTCCAGAACCCTTAATTAAGCTAAACAAAGCTAGAATAGTTTTAGTTCATTTTAGTAAATTAGTTACACAGTGTTTTTGTTTTGCTCTATTGTTTCTTTGATTTTTTCTTTTTTTTTTTTACCATGACTATAATTTAATATTGATCCAGAATGTGGACTATGTAATATGTGCAAACGTTACTTTATTTGAATGGTTTACTTTTATTTGACATCTTATAATCAGTGCAAAAAATGGAATCAATAAAAGATCAACATTGCATCACACTATTTACTGGCTGCGCACTTTTTAAGTTCAGACGCACTAATCAGTCCATTTTAACCGAAATAATTTACAGTGCCTACACCAAGATAAGATATGAATTAAATTGTTTGAACCATTATCTTACACCTCTTTAATCCACTTAAAATAACTCTCAGAAGTACAGAGTGAGCTCTGTCAGCAAGGGCAGAGTCCAGCTGCACAACACAAACAAGCATTTAAGCCCAGTGAGGTCATGGTTTCACAGTCAGCTGCAGGACAGTGAACACAAGACACTTGTTTCACTTTACTGGAGTGATATTTCTTTGCCAGCTGCAACTTCTGCTGCCTCCGAATCACAAGGTGGATGGTGTGAGTCAATCCCACATAAGCCTGACTGTTGCCGTAGGATATAAAACAGGATTGAAGGGTTGAGCCTGCCAAAATCTCCCTCAGCTCATTTAAACGGATGTTTAAAAAAAATAATTATATGTTTTTCTGTGGATTTCAAGCCTTAAGTGGAGCTCTGGCTACAGAATAAGAAGAACAGATCACAGAACAGATCGTGTCTTTTTAGCAGGATATATGAAGAGGATGTGCATTTGATCTACAATAAAGGAGAAATCAGTCAGTCATAAATTAAAAAAAGAAACCTGTGAAAAGTCTCTGATTGGCACGACAGAATGATTTGGAAGTGGATGCGCATAATCGGCACTCTTCTGTCACTCTGGGGTACATCAGTGGTAGGTAAGTGCGCTGCTGATTTATAAGAAGCCAAGAGATCCAACTTAAAATTTGATGGCACTGTTAAACAGAAATAAATAAATAAATAAATAAATAAATAAATAAATAAATAAATAAAAAGGTGGAACTGCTTGTATTTGACCTCAGTTTATTGTCAATTAACTGTTCAGGCAATACAGTAGCATTAGAAAAGAATAGCAATCAGTTTGCCTCCCTGCTGTTAATAAACACATGTACTGGAGCACCGCAGTATCATCTACACAATATTCTATGATATTATACAGCTATGAGATATCATTTATCTTTCATATATGCACAAAAAGTATAAAGGAAACGCCTGAGTTAATGGTTGATCATTTGTGGGGGCTGGTGTAAACAGTACTGCAAAGTCTACATTGGCTTAAAATGACATTTTACTTCATCGTTTTCTTCTTCGATCCTAACATTCCTGAAGTAGTTTACTGTTTAGTGTTTTTTAAACCATTTTATTCAGTATGATTTATTCAGCAGCTACTGGTAAACGAATAGGAAGTGTAGATAGAAAAGGGATTTTATAAAATCCGCTTCTAAGTTGATTGGTTTATGTGATTATAAAAGCTTTTGTTGGGACTCTTGGAAACGTGTCTCATCACCACTGCCCATTCATGTCGTAGTGTGCAGTAATCCTAGCAGGTACTACTAAACACTATTTCTGAAAATATTTTCCATTTACAAAATGTACTTTTAAAGTGCATCAAGTGTTCTCCCCATGTCTCTTTATGCTCACAGTTTGTGATGAAGAACCCAGAGCCAAGTGTGCAGACTTCAATAACACATCGTGGCTAAAATACAGACAGATGAAAGGGGTACACATCCAGTACTTGCTCCTAACACGAAAGAATGCAGATTGCGCCAGTCTCTTCACCCAGGACTGTCTCAACCATACGCAGAAACACACCACGCAATTTAACAGCACCCTTCCCACCAAAGTCATTATTCATGGATATAGGTAGAGACAAAAATGGCACTTTCATCATTGTTAATGTTAATTTGCACCTTTTTTCACCAGTATGTTTCACTGTATTTCACCCCTCAGCATACTGCCATGTCTTTTAGGGTTTGGGGCAGGAAGCCCTCCTGGGTGAGTGGCTTAGCCCAGGTTTTGTTAGAGAAGGAGGATGCGAACGTCCTGGTGGTAGACTGGCTCTGTAGAGCCTCTTATGCCTATAACCAGGTTGTGGATAATTACAAGGAGGTGGCTGTGCAAATATCAATTCTTATAAATCAACTTACGGTAAGTCTTTTACATTATTTCTTCAAGCATTTCAAAGATAGTGGACAAACATTTATCAGTGTGTGTCGTCGGAGATGTTTAAAGGTGCTCTTTTGTGCTGCTGATGCAGACCGATGGTGCTGATCTGGAATCATTCCATCTCATTGGCATAAGTCTGGGTGCTCATGTAGCAGGATTTGTTGGAACTCTGTTTGGAGGCAAACTCGGACAAATTACAGGTGAGGAGCCACTTTATTCGTCTTTATTCGTCTTCTTCCGCTTAATCCTGTTCAGGGTCGCGGGGGGAAGCTGGCGCCAATCCCAGC
>JAQMCW010000034.1:8043732-8059244 GCA_030068335.1 Chrysichthys cranchii
CATATACTGTACAAAGAATTTTTTTTATTTTTAAAGTAATGTCTGGACATCAAACTTTGTTTTTCGTCCTGACTCAGGAATGCAGAAATTGGAAAAATAAATACCTATAATAAAATTTGTACTAAAAAAAATAGGGTGCCTAAGACTTTTGCAAGGTACTGTATGAATATATTATATATATATATTTGCTTGGTGACGTAGGTTACTGAATGTTTCAAGTACGGAATGTGTATTTTTATGTGATACTGAGAAGGGTATTTTTCTTATCCCATTGTCTTATGCTAATTTAAATCTGTTCTCTCATTTGAATTAGGCTAGATCATCCTGTAGTACTACTGATAAAGTAAATCCAAATCTCATTTAAATCGTTTGAGTAGTTTGGTCTTTTTTCACATTTCTAGTCTGTTCGTGTCGATCCCTGACTATTCTGTGTAAAGAGTAAAAAGTAATTACCCTATTCCCCATCCAGAAGAATAACATGAAGAAACCTGGTCTGGTAACGCAGAGGAAGGGTGTCTGTAGGAAAACTGTAGAGTGACTTTATTGCAGGGCGCCACGGTGGTGTGGTGATTAGCACTGTCACTTCACAGGAAGAAGGTCCTGGGTTCGATGGAGTTTTCATACTCTCCCCATGGGTTTCCTCCTCGTACTCTGGTTTCCTCCAACAGTCCAAAGTGGCTACTCTAAATTATCCGTAGGTGTGAATGTTAGTGTGAGTGGTTGTCTGTCTCTGTGTGTTGGCCCTGTGGAGTATACCCCGCCTCTCGCGTGAAGTCTGCTGGGATTGGCTCCAGCTTCCCCCCATGACCCTGAACAGGATTAAGTGGTAGAAAATGAGTGAGATGAGACTTTATTGCACGGCTGTATCCCTTGTGTTTCCAGACGTATTCTGCATTTATTCTGAATGAGGTGTTTTTCTGTATTGTAATGGCATAGTAGCACAATTATCATACAGCAGCTGTCAGCATCCAAGTAAAAGTGCAGTGTAGTGGTGAGCATTTCTCAGAAATAGAAAAAAATGCCTAAAGTTTGCCAGTAAACATTGAAAGAATGCAGCTCCTTGGATAGGGACAGTGACACATAAACAGCACACAGTTAAACACTGACCCACAGCCAGCAGAAGAAGCCACGGACATCTTTTACAATCTCCTTAACTTATCGTCATCGCACATAACGTCTGTCATTATCTTTTTCATTCCATATTTTGAAGCTTGTTAACAGGGTTGAAAGGTTATTAAAAACAACCTACAACAAGTTAGGTAAGGAATAAAGTGAGTAGAAAGAGTTATCATTAGTCAGAAATACTGTTTGGACCGAAGAATCTACTTTTCTGTCTTAAAAAATAATTTGTTCCCAGTTATTCAGTATGATCATACACACGTGTGAACTTTAGTGGCGTTCCAGAAGCAAGAAATGTTGATCCTTGTATTATCCTTGAATGGATATATCCTTTTATATTAAGAGCATGGTTTATCTGTCATACGTCTATTATCTATACTTAAGTCTTGCAGTGAGCATGAAACAGAATGATCCTGCAAAATCCGAAGTAATGACATGTTGAAATGTCAGATACATTTCACAACCTCCTGTTCCTTGTCTTTGAGAGTCCTGTGGAACATGTCAGCTACAGAGGAAAGAGGAGGTCAGGGAATGTTTCTGATAGGAAGAAAAATCAATAGCATTTCCACACCAAAAGTGGAGACATTCGCAGATCTGTGAGTACACGAGCAGTAACGGTTGAACCACTACTTACATCTGATATGCCTGAGACAGGGGCCTTATTGCGGTCCTTTCACTGGACGTGAACAGGCCTGAACACTTCTGAATCTTTTGTGTTGATTTAAAAACTTGTAGATGTGAGCGTAGAGCCTGTGACTCGGAAGTTTACACTCTACATTGTGCTGTATATCACACTATCTGAAGCAGACCCTCAGCTACAGGCCTGAGAGCAGCTCTGTGATTGTTAGGCATGTGAGGAATGCTATGCTCAAGCCCATGCACAACACCACTGAGAAATCCACCACCGCACAGTGGAATTATGAGGCCTAGCCTGAGGGAGCCTGAGCTGCCTCTGTCACAGGCTTTAGGACATGGCTAAATGCAGACTGGAACAGTTTTCTTTTCTTTTTTGGCTATCTGGGAGCTGAAACATGTTATCAGACGGGTTGTAGTCTATATCAAGTCGTCTGGATATATTCATGGCTCTTTTAGGTTCCAGCCACAACCTTGACCTGATGCAGACTTTTCTCTCCAATTTTCATTTCTGATAAAGAAAAGTGTCATTTTGGAAGAAACATTGAGTGAGATTTGGGTCAGAGCTTAAGATTGGTTGTGGCAACAGAAATAGCTTTGCAATGACATTTGGGTGAAACTGACAGTTTGTTATGCATTGTATGATGTGTAAAACAGAATAGTGGCCTAAGTTTGTTACAGATGACTTATTTCTGTCAAGGAAATGATGGATAGAGTCAACATTTAACTAAGAATAAAAAAGGAGTCAGTTCTCTTGGTGAGTCACTATTTATTGCCATAATTTGTTTAACTGGCCGCCGAATGGAACTCCTAAGCCGTATTATAAATTGCTATTGCTAGTTATCTGGTCTCGAGAGGATTAAACAGTAAATCAACATCGTTCCACCTGTAAATGATAAACAACCATATATGACGCTTGTATGGTTTTCATTTTGGGCTTGAAGTGGCTTAAAAACTATTACCCATACCCACATTCAGATGGAGCGTGGGCTAGCAGTGGGCATTCGCTCGTTTGCTGTCTGGTCACTGACGTACATTCAGATCATCTGTTTACATGGGTTTAGGTATTACACCCAATATTAGCTGCAGTGTATTAGTAGAACACCAATAAGACTGAACCATTGTGAACATGCAGAGGAAGTGGGTCAATTCAAGAGCAGCTGGGTGGAACAGTTTTCCCAATGGGTCTGACGTATTCGCCTGGGAAAACACAGATTCCCTGAATGTATGCTTCCCTCTGTTTCTTTTTTTCATGCAGTCATTACATGTTGCATGTTATAGTCAAGTATACCCATTCCTTGGTTTATGTCTACTTTGATCAGTGAATGACAATGTCCTGATTTACAGGCCTATCAGCCATACTGTTAAAACATAGTATACATTTCTGAAAGCCTCATTCATTTTAGGCATGTTTATTATAATACAGTATAATGATTTATCCTTCGTCATTACATTGTTATATTATATTGACTGTAGCCTATGCCACTCAGGTCCCCCCCCGCCCATATTCCAAGAAAGTAATGACTGCCCTAGCTGGCCTGGGTCCTTCAGTGGGATACTTTTGCCTGATGCTTATCGAGGCTCCACAAATTACACAGCGATGCAGCAGCTGCTTATATAATCACCTTTAAAAAGGAAATGTTTTGTTGGGGGAAGAGGGGGGGCTGAAGGGAGGGGCACTTTAAATCCTGTCTATATTTTGACTGTTACAGCATTTGTCTTTTTATGCTTAGAAGCATTTATTGTACGTAGAAGTCTATTAAGCACGTTTCTGCTTCGCCCTCTTGTAGAAGGTGCTGCAACTTGTAAGGTGACGTGACATATATGTTAATGTTGAAATTGGACGATTTAACTGTATGCGTGATACACCAGCATATCCTAAAAAAAAAAAAGCTTTAACACAGAAGAATTTCACGGCATAGTTACAGAGTAATATCATAAATATCATAATGATACGACACAGAACTCTAACATGAACTAAATACCATGTTGTATATCATATCACTATTTCTCTAAAATGTATAATGCTGGGCGTATAAAAAGCCAACTGACAAAAAAAACAACATTCGATTTGCATTCCTTAAATCCATGAATCCATCCATCCGTCCAAGAATGAAACAAAAACTCGTGCAATCTGAAGTTCACTTTCATACTGACATGAACACAGCCTGTGGCTATGTCAGAATCAGTTAGTAGACCCAGGTTGACTCATGGCATTCCCTCGTAGTACCTTGGGCTGTTCTGATTTACTTTGTACAATGAGCCACAGTTCAGAATTACACTCCTGAACATAAAATGGTCTTGTGACAATACCATGATGCATTTTTATGTGGTGATGGTATAGACCAGGGTACCATGAGATACCATTATACACCCATGGTAGAACCACAACATATTTTTGTAAGGAGTTTTCCAGAATTATATGTTGTTGTTGTCGTTGTTGTTTTCAGATTATCCAGTAATTCTGTACCTTACAGTGAAACTTGTTTAGTTGTCATGGGTTTCAGTAGAAACTGTCACTCGTTTTATTATTAACGTTGCAAAGTACAAGAGTATATAAACATAGTAAACAGGAGGCACATGTTTGTATATAAAACATTTACAAAACTGATCTCATTTTTTCCTCTCTTTAGGACTTATGATGTCCATCTTTCAGTTTGTCCCTCTCTAAGGGTCCTCCATATGGCATTCATTTACACAGTCTATGAAGGAATGTGATTCAGAATTGGGTCAAAGTGAAAGCTCATAAGAAAAAAACTCCACTTTAACACTGACTCACTGCATTGTAGCCAGCGATAGTTATGTCACTCCAGCCATGGAAACAGATTGTTTTTATAAATATTCCCACAAGTTAGAGGTTTGCTCTTCCCGGTCAGGAATGTGTACGTGTTGAGATGAGTGATTAATTGTCTGTTGTTCTGCTGAGACATGTGGTGATGACAAGTATGACCAGGATGTCAATGTGAATGCTGATATTTTGGGCATAGCCCATAAAGCCTAATGCACACTGCATTTCTGCCCTGATTTTCCAGTCCCAGATTAATTTTTTGGTCCAGTGACAAGTGATCGGTAACCTCTGCATTTTCAAGCAGCGTCGAAATGAGAAATTATTGGCAACAGATCAGTTAGTGTACGCATATTTAACAAGGAGGAGAACAGCGATGATCCACGGATGAGCAACTTTTTTCAGAGAAGACGCAAAAACAACCGAAATGATATAACAAGGCTATTGCATGTTTTGTGCTGCTTCAAGAAATGACAAGAACAAATTCTTTTTTGATGCTAAATGTAAAATATGTTCTGTCTCATATGAATAATGTGTGAGTCTCATCTGTGCTCGATCAGACCTTGTATACGTCTACTCTGGCAAGACAACCGTTTCAAAACAACAAGTGTCATGTGAGACGTACAGCGGTAGTGTATTATCCACTGTGTTAAAGGGAAGAGTTTGTACAGAGAAAAATAAAGCAAAAATAATTAAAGAGGGGTTGATTCATTGAACTTTACTCATAGTTGGAATATTTCTACCTTCTTGGTTTGTGGAATGTCCTGAACATCTGTCACCATGACAGTGGAGGTCAGGACTGGGTCAAACAAAATCCAACCCCTCTTTAATCCACTGGGGGTGTGAGTGACTGTATGTGTGACTTGTGCCTGTGTGGTGAAGACACACAGACAGACAGAAAGACATTCGCACACACACAAAAACACAAAAACAAACCAAAAAAAAAGGACTAACTTTCACTTTCAGGGAATGTCCAGATTCTGGAGCTTTGTGGCCTGTGTTCCCAGAGTACCCGCACTTGTTCGGACTGACCGTTCATTTCTACACCCATCACGTGTTCATTTCTCATCTAGTCTTTTTCTCCCAATGCCAGCTATTACATGATCACTGCAACTCCATTGCTGTATAGAGATTTCATAATCATTGAGCAACGGGGGACTAGCCCCTTGTCTTCTTTTACTTCTATGGCATATCATGTGTATTATTCTCTCTGACCACCAGAGGCATTGTCAGACAGGGTTTGCTATGTCCCTCTAGAGTGAGGTTTAGAGAGAATGTCTACTGAGTGAGGTCATATGCCATTCAGGGGGATTTCCTCATATAGGTGTGGGTTGCTGTGTACAGTTGTTTTTATTTAGAGTACCTAACTTGCAAATTATAACTTGGTAACACTTGTCTGCATTGCATTTATCTGCAAATACATGTCTGCAAATAAGCTGGTCCTAAAATTCATAGTGTGTTTGTTGCATGCCTCTTCTAACAGAATGCAGTGACTGTAGGTTATTCTGTAGTGTTGCATGCTTGTCTGACATCTTCCTATGTTGTATAAGGAGTCAGCTCGTTTGTGTGCTGGCAAAGGAAGAAGCTGGTCAATGACCTGCTGTGAGTTTGTGTTTGTGTGTGTGTGTGTGTGTGTGTGTGTGTGTGTGTGTGTGTGTGTGTGTGTGTGTGCGTGAGAGAGAGTGATCCTGTTTGAGTGTCTGGGAGATGTGTGAAATGTATGGTAACCCTTAATTATATGCCTGGTGCTTTCAGATGTCCTTTATTGTAAAAATGTAAATGTAAGAGAATGTATTCTCCCTTTGCTTTTAACATGGGCTTAACATGTGTTGTTTTAGTATGCATGATTTGTGCTTTTTCCCCCCACTGTATAAAAGGAAATGGCAGTACGTGCATTGAAGCAAACTGGCAGCCGTAACATTGAGGCAGCATTAGAGTACATCAGTAAGATGGGCTACCTAGATCCTCGCAATGAGCAGATTGTACGTGTCATCAAACAGACTTCTCCAGGTTTGTGAAGTATATGCCATACTACAGACAAGAAATAAGAAAATGTTCTGAAATAATCTGCCGTGTTCTATAAATTTCCTCTAAACTAAATCAAATTTTCTACCTTCTGAAGGCAAAGGTGGCATTGCAAATTCAGTGGATCACAGGTCAGCAATGGAAACTTCCAGTGAAGGCGCTATGCCCCCTTACCACCAGATGGGACCACCGCTATATGAGGGCAATGGCTATGGGTCAGAAGGAGACATGGCACGTCCATATATGGGTGGACCACCAGTCATGAACTACATGATGCCACCTACTAACTCGGCACCGGGTTCTTCAATGGCTCCCCATGGGAACCCCATGGCTCGGCCCCCCAGCATGGGTACCTATCCGCCAACCATGACTTCTCAGAATTCCCAAGCAGCTGCAGTTTCCCCCTTTGGTCCTGCTCAGCAGAAAGGATACACAGGGGTCATGGATCAGGCTATGATGGGCTACAGCGTGTCTGGCCCACCCATGCAACTCCAGTCCCAGCCACCAGGGGGCCCTGGTCCCCATTATGACTACAGACCTCATATAATGGAGCCTTCTGGCTATAGTGTCAAACGGAGTGCTTCTTTTCAGAATAAGATGCCCCCTCTGCCCCCAGACAACTATGTCACCATGCCAGGCAAGGGGGCTATAGGTCAAAATGGTGGTGGATACCCTCCTAACCTTTACCTGTCTCCTCACTCACACCCCCGCCAGGCCAGCCCAACTTCACACCAAGTTCACATGATGTCACGCTCCCCTGGAGGAGCAGCTGCTATGGGTCCAGAGTTCTCAGATATCCCTCAAGGTCTTCTCACTCCTTCCAGGGCCAGCCTGAACCTTGATCTATATGACCATCACTGGTCTGCAGCTCAAGGCCCAGAGGCAGCACCTCCAGCCAGGCAGCCACAGGGGCCTTTCAGAGGGGAGGTACGTGTGCCCAGCAGAACAAATTCCTTTAACAACCACCAAAAAGTAAATGTAAGACAAGCAATGCCTCCTGCAAATAATGTATCAAGCAAACAGGAGGCTGGAATGGGGCCACCTAATACCATCACTGCAGTGACCTCTCCACCAATCCAGCAGCCTGTGAAGAGCATGAGAGTCATGAGACCAGAGCCAAAGACTGCAGTTGGACCATGTCATCCAGGCTGGTTAGCTGCACAGACCCAGGATACTCCTGAGACTCATGGATACTTGCCAGATGAAAGTTTTACCTTGGAATCCTCCCAGGAGCCCCGATGTCCACCACCACCATACCCCAAAACGCTGCTTATGTCTGGAGCCCCAGGTGTACAGGAAGCTGCACCCTTGGAAGCTGGAGGCATAGCTGGAGTGCCAGACCACGGTGCCCCAGGTCGGCCTGTCTCAAGTGCCCCAGCAGGAAAGCCAGAGGAGCGTACCACCAAAGACAAAGCAAAGCCAGGAAAAGGAGAGAAGATTGTGAAGGATAAGAAGCAGATTCAGACTTCCCCTGTACCAGTGCGGAGGAATGCCCGTGATGAAGAAAAAAGGGAGTCGCGCATCAAAAGCTATTCTCCCTTTGCTTTTAAATTCTACATGGAGCAGCATGTAGAAAATGTTATGAAGATCTACCAGCAGAAGCTAAATCGCAGACTGCAGCTGGAGCAAGAGATGTCTAAGGTGAGAGTTTCAATCCATGCTGAGCCATAAACCATTAGTTTACAACAAATTTTATACAAATAATTTAATATCATTCTGTTTCTTTTTCCTCTCGTCCAACTTCTGCCACGACCTCCATTTGATCCTACACCCCACCCCACCTCACCCCACCCAAAGGCCGGTCTGTCAGAAGCAGAGCAGGAGCAGATGAGAAAGATGTTGAACCAGAAAGAGTCCAACTATAACCGACTGCGCCGTGCCAAGATGGAAAAATCTATGTTTGTGAAAATTAAAACACTAGGAATTGGGGCCTTTGGAGAGGTGTGTCTGACCCGTAAGGTGGACACGGGAGCTCTGTATGCCATGAAGACTCTCCGAAAGAAAGATGTCCTGAACCGCAATCAGGTGGCTCACGTTAAAGCAGAACGTGACATCCTTTCAGAGGCCGATAATGAATGGGTAGTCCGACTGTACTACTCATTTCAGGACCGCGACAGCCTGTATTTTGTTATGGACTACATTCCTGGGGGAGACATGATGAGCCTACTAATTCGTATGGGGGTTTTTCCTGAGCCATTAGCCAGGTTCTATGTGGCAGAACTGACACTTGCTATTGAGAGTGTGCATAAGATGGGTTTTATTCACAGAGACATCAAACCTGATAACATCCTTATTGACCTGGATGGACACATTAAGCTTACTGACTTTGGCTTGTGCACAGGGTTCCGCTGGACACATAACTCGAAGTATTATCAGAAAGGTGAGCAGAATTACACCTTAGTGATGTGTGTTAGATGGAGACAGCCTGTTTCCATCGGTCGTTTTATCTTCTTAATTTTTCACACATAACTTCCGCAGGGAACCATATCCGCCAGGATAGCATGGAACCCAGCGACTTCTGGGATGATGTGTCTAACTGTCACTGCGGTGACCGTTTGCTAACACTGGAACAACGGGCAAACCGTCAACATCAGCGCTGTCTTGCACACTCCCTAGTGGGCACTCCCAACTACATTGCCCCTGAAGTGCTACTGCGGAAAGGTAAAGTGTGAACCGTGACAAAAATGGATGAAAGGCCTATACACAAGTGGCATCGTAACTGTTGTTAAGAGAGCATGTCATCTGGATTCTTTTTAAAAGTACGATCTGTTTAATGTGGTGTTTGTGTGCAGGATACACTCAGCTGTGTGACTGGTGGAGTGTGGGAGTGATTCTGTTTGAAATGCTAGTGGGCCAGCCTCCATTCCTTGCGCCGACCCCAACAGAAACACAGCTCAAGGTCAGGGAATGTTTCTGTGATTTTTTTGTTTGTTTTTTTTTATTTAGACATCCCATTCTGTGCTATAAATGAGTTATAAACCCTATCTTTATTGACCAATTGTTCATTCATCATCTTGTTTAATTCCTTGTCATGGTAAAAAGATCTTGATAAATAGTACATTTACATGCAGTCTATATATATGGTTATTTTGTTATAAAAACAATGAACCTTTAACATTGTTTTGCCGTTTTCAAATTTGTTCATTTAACATTTTGTTAAATATTGCGCGTCAGAAAGCGTGCCGTGCATTGTGCCACTATCTGCGGATAATGTGAGCTCATCATATTTGCTCCACTCCATTCCTTCCCTCGTCTCGATACGTTTCTGTGGTTTCTATAATTCTAGCCTGGTAGACCACGTTCTAGACGTACTCAAACAAAAATGTGAAATGTACAGAATACCCTTCATAAATATAAATCCAGTCTCAAGGCAGCTGTGGTGCTGCTTCATCAGTTCTCAGCAGGCCTTACACAACAACACCATAGTCATTTGACACTCTTGTTAATGTGAATTGGCCGACGAGGATCGATGCCAGTTTCATAAAAACTTCATCAAAGTCCAGACTGTAGGGATTTACTTAACATGAAATGGTCTCTTACCTTTCTCAGGTGATAAACTGGGAGAACACACTGCAGGTGCCTCCACAAGTCAAGCTGAGCCCCGAGGCTGTTGACATCATAGGGCGTCTCTGCTGTTCAGCAGAGGAGCGCCTGGGAGGAATTGGTGCTGGTGAGATAAAAGCCCACCCTTTCTTTGCTCAGGTGGACTTCTCCAGCAACCTTCGCACTCAGCCTGCTCCATACCGACCTAAGATTGCTCACCCAATGGACACTTCCAACTTTGATCCAGTGGAAGAAGAAGGTGGCCCAGGGGCATGGAGTGACAGTGGAGACAGCACTCGTGCTTGGGACACCCTCTGCTCTCCAAATAGCAAACACCCTGAACACGCCTTCTACGAGTTCACCTTCCGCAGGTTCTTCGATGATAACGGCTGTCCGTTCCGTTACCCGAAGCCCCTTGAGGAAACACAAGGGCCTCCCAGTAGTAGTGGGGCTAGCAGCTTGGGCCCAGAGGATGAAGAGGATGAGGAAGCAGTGGAGGGGGGAGAAGAAGAGCAAGGGGAGGGGTGTGAGCCTGTATATGTGTGAGACACGAGCAATGAGTTCATGTGCTGATTTAGCTTCACCAGTGTGGCTTTTACTAAATAGCACACAACACACCAGACAATCCTGTGTGCTTTTCGGTTTGGTTAAAAAGGAGAGAAGGGAATTAAGGAAGGATGGTCATGAAAAGAGAAAAATAATGTTATGTGAAATGCATATTATTACTCGAATATCATTAGGCAGAATCTTTTACTTGTTCACGGATATGCGCATCTAACGGAAACTGCAATCTGGGACCAATAAGTGTGGACTGAGACAGATTCGGTGTGACACAAGGATGCCGTGTCTCTGCAAGTTTCTCTGTCAGTGAAGGTGACACGGCGATTCCTAATTCCAGACGAGTAACGGTGATCGTGGTCACTGGACTCCATGCAGGGCTAAACCAGGGGTAGTGGTGGTGTTATTTGGTGACTGGTAACTGCGTGTGTCATATGACCACACAACTTAATCATAATCCTTCTACCCTAATAATACACGGGCCCAAATATACTCAGATGTGGTGTTTTTTTCTGCAAGTCTCTGTAGAGACAGTAATGTGAGCCTACCATGACTGGTAGATCAGCGACTGATTTGAAACCTTAAACGGTTTATACAGTAATAATAATACTAAAAAAAAAATAGATGTCTGTTTGGAGCCTGCTAGTCCCAGGAGAAGATGCACCTATTTGAAGATAAGGTATGGCTCAGGTTGTGTTCCTCTTTGTGTTCAGGAAACGTCTGTGTAAAGTCCAGAATATTTCGGTTTGAGAGTGATTTCACGATGCCTCCTGGGGATTTCAAAAACATCAAGCAACTCTTAACCTGAAAAAAGAAATGATAAATATATACATTTTACAGGCAGTTATTTACTACATATATGTTTCACATATTCGAACTGTATCTTCACCTCAGAGTTTTCACAGTTATGATATTATTGTACTAGCTGGTCGTCAATGTGTAACGGTTTGTCCCACCACGGTTCTTTAGGAGCAATGGTTCCTTTCCAGTTTCCAGCATTATTCTTGGTATCTGGATATTCCCCATTGCTTTACTATTAGCAACTAAGCATATTTAAAATACCAATTTAAGTGTTTATCATCAGTTATTTACTATTTCACTTCGATATTTAGAAATGGATATGTTCAGCTCAGAAAGGAGTCTTAACAATCAGGGGATTTTTTTTTTTTTTTTTAACCATCATCCTTATGTAGCTTCACTGGCATAACACGTGTACCCCAAAAAACTATTTAAATTTGGCCATTTTTAAAGTTATTGCACCGCACACATGCACTGTACAGTGTTAAACATGAAGCGTCTGACTAAAATTGAAACAGCATCGTCTAACACAGTAGTGTTATAACGTGTTAGAAGAACTATTAAACAAAGTGTCAGAAGAATATAATCATATGGGATTACTATGTGCAATACAGAATATATATTATATGATTTTCTAATCACACAAACAGCTTTTTAAATCAGTACTGAAATACACTATGTAAAGGTTAAAAAAAATATATATTGGTTTTATTTTTTTTTTCTTATTATTATAGATACCTGACACAGTGCTGCTCTTTGTTATTGATGTTCCAATATAATCATACTTTCACATATGCCTTTTCTTTTTTTTTTTTCTTTTTTCTTTTTTTTTTGTAAAAAGCATGCTGTTGGTTGACGGTGTTATTGACACAAGATGTGACGAACTGTGTACCTTCTAATGAATGTGTGGGTGTGTCCACCACATGCTGATCAGTATTTAAGAAGGAGATAGAAACATGCTTTTCCCCTTCACTCAGGCTGGTCCTAATTGTTTGGGAAAAGGGTGTTTAGAAGAGCGTGAGGACGTAGAAAATAAAGATTGGAATGAGAATCAGTTAATAAAATGTTAAAGACATAAGAAGACAAAGGAGATTTGATTGGATTTGATATGCCTGTGTCTTAAATAAGGTGATGTGGAGTGTGTAAATGTATTGAATTTAATTGTTGAGTCCATTTAATGAACCTTTTTGGGAAGATAAGGATTTGCAATAAGTAACTGTGCAAAACCAACATTATATTTGATGCTAATCGACAATCAATAATAAATTTTGCAAGCCGTTGCAATGTTTTAAACTTATTGAACCATCACTTAGATCACATAACCGGAAGAACGTATTCAAATCTGCGACCTGTTATGGTGTCTGAAGTAGTTAAAATTCAACCACAACTGATATTTAACTGAACAACAAAAGGTATCACATGAGTAAACGCTAACATCACACCCTTTCATCCCATTGGGACTTTACAGTAATTGTGGCAGATGTTTTGTTGACCCATATTCATCATGATGGAACACTCAGTGAAAAGTTCAGGAGACAGGCCTTGTAGAATAATTAGAGTGTCTTGTGAGTGTGTTGTGTTTTGGATGGATTTTCTGTATTTAACTTTTGAAAGTGCTGACTGACAATCTTTGGTCAAGAATAAGTGATATTGGACTTTCGTGTGCCTTTTTTGTATTTCAGTACTCGAGTCGGGTAGGACTTTTTTTTTTTTTTTGGACTTCTGTGATCTTCCTTAATGTATTATGTAATACAGCTACTATTGAGAATATATACATTTTTTTCTGAGCTAACTTTTGAACCTCTGTGCTCTGTGTCTTCAGTATTATAGACAGTAAATATTTGGATTCATATCTTTTTACATATATGTATGAATTTGTTAAATATGCTTTCACTGTTCTCACATGTGTAAATGTATATTCCTAAATTAAATTAAATAAATGAATACCCTTGTTTGCATTATTTCTAAATATAGGCTTATAAGTACATTTTAAACACTTGTCAATTTTTTTTTTTTTTGTTAGAACGACCTGAAACTGCCTCTGTAATAATCACAGGCAAGATTAGATTAATTAGCACTTTTTTGTGTGTGTTGCCGGCCCACAGTTCCAGATCCTGAACTCATTTCAGGAGATTTGCATGTTCTCTGTGTAGCTGCCTGTGTTTCCTCTGAGTTCACAGTTAGCTAATTCTAATGCGTGCGTGTGTGTGTGTGTGGTTCATTCCCTGTGGTGGATTGATGGATTGGTGTCCCTGTCAATCCATTCCTACTTCACAATCACTATTCCCAGGATAGTTTCAGATCCTTCAAGACGCTGAGTTGGATAAAGCAGATAAAGATGAATGAATAAATTCATTAATTCAGAATTTCTATAAATTAAAATATATATATATGTTATATATGATTTACTATTATATATTAGAACTATATGTACAGTATATAACATGCACTTATATATAGGTGTGCATGTGTGTATACACTCACTGGTCCCTTTAACAGGAACACCTGTACACCTGTACATTCATGCAGTTATTTAATGAGCCAGTCTAATCATTGTGGCAGCAGGACAATGCAAGGACATGATGTAAATCAAACAGAATGAAGTATGGTAGTACCAGATGGACTGGTTTGAGTATTACAGAAACTGCTGATCTCCTGGGATTTTCACACAGCAGTCTCCAGAGTTTACAGAGAATGGTGCAAAAAATACATCCTGTGAGCAGAGGGTCTGCAGGTTGAAACTACTTGTTAATGAGAGATCATAGGAGAATGATCCGACTGGCCTAACTTGACAGGAAGTCTATAGTAATTCATATATTCACTCTTTAAAAGCATGGTGAGCAGAAAAGCATCTTAAAATGCACAAGACATCAAACCTTGAGGTGGATGTGTTACAACAGCAGAAGATCGCATCAGGTTCTACTGCTGACAACCAAGAACAGGAAATCTGAGGCTATCATGTGCACAGACTCAGCCAAATTGGACAGTTAAAGATTAGAAAAAGACCAAGTGATTTTTTCCAGTCTTTTAATTTTCCAGTTTCTTTATCATGTGCTCATGATAGTCTCAGATACTTGCTTTTTTTTCCTGACAGGACTGGAACCTGATGTGGTCTTCTGCTATTGTAGCCCATCCACCTCAATGTTTGATGCATTGTACATGCTGAAATACTTTTATGTTCACCACAGTTGTGAAGAGTGATCATTTGAATAACTATACCCTTCCTGGCAGCTCAAACCAATCTGGCCATTTCTGCTCACCTCTTTCATCAACAAGGCATTTCCACCCACAAAACCGATGCTTTTTTTGTTTTGTAGTTTTTTTGTTTTTCGCACCATTCTTTATAAACTCTAGAGACTCAACCCAGCCCAGGAAAAAGCATGCCACAATTAAACTCACAGAGATCACACCATTTCCCCATTCTGATATTTGATGTGAACATTAACATTAAATTTTTTTTTTTAATTGTTATTTTTCTTTTTCTTTTTTTTTTGCATTGTGCTGCTGCCACATGATTAGATAACTGCATGAATGTGCAGGTGAACAGGTGTTCCTAATAAAGTGGACGGCGAGTGTATATAGAGATCTTGGTCATAGTTATGGTGCACAAGTTGAACATTTTAAAGAATATATAATGTCATAACTTATACATATTATTATTATTATTATTGTTATTATTATCATCATCATCATCATCATCATCATCATCAATAATATCTCTAGAGACTCAATTCAGCCCAGTAAAAACCACACCACAGTTAAAGTCACAGAGATCACACCTTTCCCCCATTCCGATGTTTGATGTGAACATTAACTGAACCTCTTTGCCTGTATCCGCATGATTTAAAAAAATATATATATTATTTTTTATTTTTTTGCATTGTGCTGCTGCCAGGTGCACAGGTGTTCCTAATAGTTGAACATTTTAAAGAATATATAATGTTACATAACTTATACATATTATTATTATTATTATTATTATTATTATTATTATTACTACTACTACTACTACTACTACTACTACTACTAATAATAATAATAATAATAATAA
>JAQMCW010000034.1:8059344-8084048 GCA_030068335.1 Chrysichthys cranchii
TATTATTATTATTATTATTATTATTATTATTATTACTACTACTACTACTAATAATAATAATAATAATAATAATAATAATAACAATAACAACAGTAACAACAACAACAACAATAATAATAATAATAATAATAATAATAATAATAATAATACCTGAGGTATCTACTGGCTGCGTCCGAAACTGAACCCTACACTCCTAACTAGTACATGAGTACCGTGGAGCCGGCTGGCTTGTGCACTACTTGGCCATGCTACTCTGTGAGGTAGTATGCGGCTTTGGACGTAGCCATTGGCCTGCGCTGGAGCCCAATCCCACAATGCAGTGCGTGGCGCGTCATTGAACAGAGACCATGATGGCGGCGCTCGGCACATCAGAAGTGATTTCACAGCTGGAAAGCGCTGCCAAAGTTTTAATGGTGAGAAATCCGGCGCTGTTTTGCTCTGTGTGCGTTAAAACGATTGCGCGCGAGTGTCTTGTTGAACGGTAGCAGTGTTGCGGGGGTCGGCCATGTTTCAGGAAGGCTGGCTAACGCAGAGCGATGCGTGGCGCCGTGCTTGTTTCACTCTCCATCCCGCAAAAACGCCGCTCACGCACAGCCACAGCGGTGTGTTTAAAAAGAACACCAAAACAAAGCGAATCGCGCAGGGTGTTGGGAGGGGGATACACAGACACACAGGGTTCTCCAGGTGCCGTTGCCATGGTTCCCTCCACACGATGAGCGCGAGCTGGCTTTTCTCTCCGTGTTAAAGTGGGTGAAACAGTTGGTGTCGGTGGCTAACGGCGCGCTGCTCGGACTCTCCGTGGTGAGGAGACGCTGTAAGTGCTCCAGCTCGAACCGGGCGGACACCAGCCGTGCCGCACAGTGCAGACTTCTGGTCTGGGCGGGTTTTCAACTCAATAACCTGGTTGTGTGCTTGTTGAGGCGCTAACTAGCCGGCTGCTAATCTAACCTTAGAAAGCTAGCGGGCTGAAGGAAAAAAAAAGTTTCCCTCAGAACATCAGGCGCGTTTTATGGCTAAGATTAATCCAAACAAGTGGCTTGAGTTAGCTAGCTAGCTATCTTAAACCCAGGGCTCAGACCAGTCCCCTTCAGGTTCAAACCTCTAAGTGTAGCAGCAGTCACACACCACCAGCATTTCCTCCGAGTAGTCAAGTCAACTCGGTCTCTTACAGTCTCTCACGGGGTTTGTTCATATGGCTTAGGCCATCATGTCCAATCAGACTGTGAGATATTTTATATTATTTGATATTATATAATATTATGTTATGTTGTATTGTAACTGGGCTATATAGATGGCTTTGTGTTAAACAGTAATCTGTTCCATTGTTGTAGAAGTTAATATATTGCAGTAGGATCACAACATAAAAAGGCCATTTAAAAAACTTCAGGCTACATCTCCACTAAACGGTCACTTGGTCGAAAGAAAGATTTACGCATTTGTGCATTTTAATACTTTGAAGGTCGAGGTAAGGTGGCGAACAATGCCAAGTAAGACCCTTAACTATGTAGACACATCTCAAAAGTACATAGACACTATAATTTCTGAAACATGTATTTCTAGAAACTTCTTTCTGGCTGTTCTGCCGTGGCAGGCGAGTTGAGGGAGATCCCTCACAGAAGTACTCCGACTCACTTGGAGTTGCTCTGCGACAGCAGCGGCCTTACAACGGGGATTTTTTTCGACAATTCGCTTGACGGTCTGAAGACACCTGTGAGAGGGTCCTGGGTCGACCTGAGCAGGATGCTGTTGATTCTTTTCCTTTGCTTTTGAATTGTACAATCACTCTGTTGACTGTGCTAAGAGGAAACAATCATACGCTGGCTAAGTCCACCCTCAGACTGACCCACAATATGCCTTTTTTGAAACCAGACTACTCTTATGCTTCTGGTGTTCACGGCATGGCTGGTTGCTATAAACTATTAATATACTGTAATCTGAAATGAAAAATAACCATACTTTAACAAGTTTGAAGCACCAGGTGGTGTCCGCATTGATAAAACATACTGAGGGGTGTGTATTTACTTTTGAGATGTCTGTGTGTGTGTGTGTGTGTGTGTGTGTGTGTTTTCAGTATATCAAGGCATATGTGCAGTCACGTATGACGATTTGTTCACTGTATCAGTCATATCTTGATAGAGAGGAATTTGTCAGTGCTGATCAATAAGATGAGATCAGTACAGCGTCCATAACAGAAATTAATAATAATCAAACTATACGATAGAAATCATGAGGAGGTCAGGGACCAAAAATAAAAAAGCAGAAGGATTTGCGCGTTTAGGAAATTAGAACTATCGTTATGAGATGTTTTGTTAAGCCCAATGGGGCAAATTTAAGTGATTTTGCTGCTTATGTTTTCGTTGCCTTCCTTTCCATTGTGCTGGATTTTATGCAGGAAATAGATTGAAGTTTCCAGTTGCTGATTTTGGACGTGCACTTTCTCTACCGAGTCTCGCTGCGTTAGACGTGGAAACACATTTTATACCACCACGTACGGTACTAAGGATCTGCGATTTTAGTAAGGATTAAAACATGATGGCGTGTGCTGTTCTAGGAAAATATTCCATGCTGGGGTGTTGTGACATAGCCCAGCGCAAAGCAGAAGGCTGTTACCATCATAAAATTGATTATTTTCCTCTAAGAGTATGTCTCTAAGTGTCTTATAGTTTATACCACAGTCAAGTGCCAACTATTAAAATTTTTGATTTATAAAGGAGCTACAGTGATATTGTGGCGGTTCTCATGTTTTGCGATTATTTCTTTATTAGTGTGCTTGCTATGCAGGCACGCTATTGTTCTAAAGTTTTATTATTTTTATTATTCCGTTCACCCGTTTTTTCCACCCATACTCCTCCTAGGGCTTTCGAGCTAGAGACACCGTTCCAACTCTGAGACATCTGTGCTGATCTGGGCATGATGGCTTGTTCAAATGGTTTCGCTACCCCTTGTTGTTTGTTTGGTATTCCTATTTTTCTGCAAAATTCCGTGAAAAACCCGGCCATCTCTAGGACCTTGAGGAGTCATTTGTGTGCTTTTCCACCCAATTCCATGCCTTGACGATTCGTGATTCGATGGAGAATGATGATTGGCGGTGACACTGGCGAACCAGATGTCAGACTGGGGCGGTGCTTATGGTTTATCAACACCCCGGAGAGGCAAGATGATGGCAACTAGTGCATCTGCTTCGACCTTCCTGCGGGCACGTCTGTGTTTCAGTGTTTGTGCTGTATTTATGCTGCACCCTTTGGTGGTACATGTTTATGTTGAGTCTTACACCATATGTATTTTATATGGAAATAGGTAAGTGGGAGAGATGGACAGAATGTGTGCACATATACATACACTAGAATCCCTGTGTGTAGACACACTAGGCTAGTAGGCGGGCACCACTATTTGTATGTTTTTAAGGGACTGGCCTGTCTTTCTGTAGTTTAGATTAGTTGTAGAGTAAAAGTGTATTTTGTTTAGTTTTTTGATTTAGCGCCATCTATCTGCTCCTCCACTCCTTGTACCTGTGTTCTCTCTGCTAACTGTGAACAAATATAAACTTTTAAGCTATTTTTATACAAATGTGGTGTTGAGTGTGTGACTACATTATTGTTGTGGTATTGTGCACTAGGTTAGTTGCTTGTTGGAGACAGTATTATTAACTTTTCCGATCCCACATTAATGTTCACTCCCCTACCCTGGACAAAATTTGGGGTGTATAACAGCTAGTGCTGGCAACATTTGAGCAAGCGCACTGCATTTTCACTGCGGAAATGCAGTTTAGTTTCAACTGTTATACGCTTAGGCTTCTTACTCTCACGGCCATTTCCACTTTCTTGGGACCCATAATGAAGGCCTATAGAGCATAAATGCAGAGAAACACAACATAAAAATGCGTTGAACACGTTCACACCATGAGTGCTTGACTGGAACTGAATGTTTGTGCTGCGAAGCGTGGGTCGGCTTTCTGTACGTCAGTTGCGGATTTGTTCGTCAGTCGGTACAAAGACTGCTGTGAATTTTGTCCGTACGTCGATTTGTTCGCCATCCAATGCGTTCGTGAGCTGAGGGACCACTGTACATATTGTGCATTTTAAATGCTTATAGTTACATTAATGTTGTAGACAATCTGTGAGACAGTTTAGTTCCTGTTATGGCTTACAATAATAAGCTATAAATTGTTGTTTCCCCTTAAGTTATCCCTTGTACGTTTATAAAATACAGCTTGACGTGTTTTTCCCATGGCGAAAATCTTACTGATCTTTGCCAAACGTTGACACCCCAGACTCCTCCTTTTAAATATTAAAAAATGTCTACTTACAGAAAGCTTTTGATTGGATTAGCCATTTTTCTTTGTTGAATAATAACATTTTAAAAATGTCTTTCTTATTAGGCTGAGATTATATGAAGAGTCTGGCACATCCTTAGAGTAAATTCATTAATATTAACCTGTGCTTGTAGTTTTAGCAGAAACTGTTGTCAGAGCTGTGCTGTTGGAATTCGGTGGTGCTGTGGTGTATTTGAAAAGTATGCATCCATTACCACCTTAATTTATTTAAGATAAAAAAATAAGCAAACTCTTATTGATCCCCATAGGGCAAGTTCACATTATAGCAGCTCAAAGTAGAAGAAAAGTTATGGAGTGATTATAAACAAATAACACACACACACTATATACCATATACCCCAAAATATATATACTAAAATATTTCTCAGGAAAATTGAAACTAAACTAAAACGAACTAAACTATAACTAATAACTACAGAGTTCTGACCCAAACTGTGTGTGAGAGTGTGCGTGCGAGAGAGAGTGTGCGTGCGAGAGAGAGTGTGCGTGCGAGAGAGAGTGTGCGTGCGAGAGAGAGTGTGCGTGTGTGTGAGAGTGTGCGTGTGTGTGTGAGAGTGTGTGTACTGATCACCAGCAGCTTCTTTTTGGTAGTGTAAACTGCTCAGGAGTGGAAAAGGATATATGAATGGAACAGCAGGGATTCCTCTGTGCTTTTGTTTTAACCATTTCCAGGTCAACCTTGTATTTTCAGTGCAAAATCAGCTTTGATCTTGCTTTGAGACTTGTGTCCGCACATTTTGGGGTTGATAATATTGAGCTAAATGCCCATGAGACATTTCCTGACAGTCACCATAGTTAAAGGAGAGAGGGGAAAAAAAGCACAAAAACTCTTTTCCCCAGAGAATATTGCAAAATTATTAGCAACTTCAGTTGCCACGTTATCTGGGGTTATTTCTACAGGTCATTTGATAACAGCTAATGTTCCAGACATGGGAGAACACAGTGCATGAAAAGACACTGACATGACAGATTTGTTTGAAACTAAAATGACAGATATCTTCTGGGAATATTGTACATTTCCCACCTCACAAACGTCTAAGTCTAAGACGTCTTTTGGGCTTAACCAATACCTTAACCAATGCTTAACCAATACCTTAACCAATGCATTAACCAATGCCTTTACTGCCTTAACGTGGAGGAGATTACAATGGTACCTCAGTACTCGAACTTAATCCATACTGAGCGTGGGTTCAAATCCTAAAAAATTCAAGTTCTGATCAGATTTTCCCCATAAGAAATAAAGGAAAACCAATTAATTCGTTCCCAGCCCCAAAAAATTACCCAGAAAAAGTTTTTTTCTTTTGTTTTTTTTAAATTCACAAAATGAACAGGATAAAACAAGAAGAGCATATACTAAACACATCTAAGCACATTTATCAAAACAGTAATTTTTAAAGTAAGAAAATGTATCCAAACAATGTGTATATCATGGAGCTGCGTGCGCGCACCCGCTTTGTTTACTCCCAGCAGCAGTGCTGCATGCGCAAGGATTCGCTCCAGGTGTGGGCGTCTGAATTCTCTTCCGGTTCTGACCTCGTTTTTTATTCGGTTTATGATTATAGTCTGTTCCTTCGTGGTGTTGTACACAGCCTAAATAAAGCCTGAAATGGATTTTACGTCTGACTCCAGCCAGATTGTGTCACCTCATCTCACCGCTCTGACAGGGTAAAGTTAAAAGAAACCCAATGACACCTTTTTCATAAACCCAGACACAGCACTACTGCCTTGAGTCATACTATGCCATGCCGTCCATTGTTTATTTTTATTATTACTCTGTATTCGTGACTTTGGTGTGCAATGGCTACCAAAATAATATAAAGTACAGTGTGTTACCTGGTATTTTCAATAAAAAAAGCACTATCACCAACAAACGATGCTATCACAGCGAATGCGAGGCTGAGACTGAAGGGTTACCCGCTGAGAGACGTGCCGCGTGACTCATTTCCCAGCACGTACATGTTATCTTAGGTCGGCGTTCATGGTTCAACTTCTGAGATTCAGATCGAGTTCTAGGTCATTTTTTTTGCGATCTGGTTTGTTTGGCTTTTAAGAAATTCAAGTTCTAGTGAGTTTGAGTGCTGAGGTACCACTGTATATGGATGGATTGTTTGTTTAAAATACCAAGTTTGTTTTAAAATGTTTTAGATAATTCTTAAAAATGTATAATTCAAAATCACACTCACTGTGAACTATATTAGGAACACTATATTAATACTGGGCAGGGCCTTGCTTTCTTTCGAAACCACCTCAATTCTTTGTGAATTGAGAAGTGCGCCTTTGAGATTGTTCTCCATGTTGAAATGATTGCATCATGCAATTTCTGCAGATTTTTTCAGTCGAGAGGCATTTTTTTCCCAACTTGCTGTAGCCTTTGTCAGCTCGAACCAGTCTGGCCGTTCTCCGTCGACCTCTCTCATCAGCAAGCCGTTTATGTCTGCAGAACTGCCGCTCTTTGCATGTTTTTCTTTACTGCACCAGACTGTTGAGTGCGAAAATCCCAGGAGATCAGCAGTTATACAAATATTCAAACCAGCCTGTCTGGCACTAACAATCATGCCACAGTCAAAATCACTGAGACAGCATCCACCCCCACTCTGATGGTTACCGTGAACATGACCTGAAGCTGCTGGCCCGTGTCTGCATGATTTTATGCCTTACAATGCTACTACATGATTGGCTGATTAGATCATTGCATGAATGAACGTTACTAGGTGTACAGGTGGTCCTAGGAAAGTGCTCAGTGAGTGTATGATTAATCTGTTGATGTGCCTTGTATTTGAAAATTTTGTGAAAAAATATTTTATTTTCACTTTTGAACGACAGGAGTACAAGAGAGGCAAAATCTCTTGTAATTAAGCCCTTCTAACAGTAGAGACGATTTACATTCCTGAATCTGTACATTTCAGCATTGGAGTGTCTGTACGTTTCTTTTCTTAGTTGGAATGTTGAATAATTTTCTTTATCTCCCATGTAGTTCATGATGTCTTGTGTGTAAAATTCCTTGATAAACTCGGCGATAAAGGATGATTGTAGTCTTGCATCCCTCCCATAAGCCTTTTCAGGAGTCTGTGGGTGTGACATTCCTGTGTGATGACCCCTAAAGGTCATCTGTAACATGGACCTTCTTCACTTTGATGGAGAGACCCTGATGAGGGCAGAGAGGAGCGCTCACTAATAGCAGGTGGTCCACTGACTGGACACATCTGATGCTTAAAATATCCAATCACTGACATGATTTAAGGCTTAGCAGTTTAGTTGACTGATGTCTGCATGGTTTGTGTGTGTCTGAGGTCACATACTACTATCTACTGCAGTGCTTAATGCACTGTAAGTGTGTGAATAGAGGGTGAGGGACTTTAAGGTAGTGAAGTTTGAATTGCGTAGAGCGACTTTGGTACGTGGTTGTGTTTTAGCTTCGTTTAGACACTTAGTTTGGGTTTCAGCCTGCTTTTAACTACAGGTATTCCAGACGGCTACGATGTGTATACTTGTGCTCTATACTTCGTCTGTTCTGTTCCAGAAAGGTTGGCATAAATTTTCTAAACGTTTTCTAGGTCAACATGGAAACATGACAAACATGGGTTTTTGGCTGTGACGTGTCATCTAGTGGGTGGTGCTTTTAGTCCTCCAGAAGCCCATAAAAAGTGCAGGGAAGTAGGTGAATAATGACACCCATGTTGCTGTCTAGTCACAACGCATCGAAAACTCTGGCCTTAGTGGATAGGTGATAAGAATATATATTTTAAAAAAATAAATAAAACAAATATTTAAAAAAAAATCCACGCTTATTAATTATAGAGAGTGTACTAAAAAGTAAAAAAATAACTTTTCTGGTCAGAAAATCTATACATTCATTACTCGGAAAATAAAAGCTTGGTCGTTTATGGAATGGTTGTTGATTAAGGAAAAGCGCCCACACTTATTTTTTTACTTTTTAGTACACTCTCTATAATTGATATAAGCGTGGTTTTTTAAAAAGTTTTTTAAAATATATTTTTATTTTCTACTTTCAAGTCTTGAATGAATCTTGTAATCAATTTTGTTATCACTAAAAACCCAAAGTCAAAAGATGCTTCCTATCAAAAGTTAGTGGTAACTAACTAACTTGCTAACTAACTTCCACGGTTTTTGGGACCACCAGCCTGACTAAAGCAGTCTTTCTAAAAATGGTTTTTGGTGTATTGTTGGGGACGGTCAGGCCAACAAACGTATAGGGCACTTTGCCTAGCCAGGTTCTTACTGGGGGGCAGTAGAGCCAAAAAACCCAAAAAGCAATTCTAATATATTCATCGTGTGAATATGAAAACAGACGGCGCTGTTGGTTCTTTGCATTGATCACATCTAACTGTTACCAGCGCCATCTATTGGTGAAACATGAAACTATTTTCCCTTATAGGAATTTCGATGACTTAATTATGGTAGATTAAGTGAGTAATTTATACTTTTCATGATTGAATATTGCATTGTCACCAGAAGCAACCAATTATGTATAAATTTGAAGGAAATTGGCTCATGGGAAGTCAGTTAAAAATTGATTACAAAATTTGAACCAGACAGATAAACAAACAAGAAGTGAAGTTAATATAAGCGTGGTAATAAATTAAAAAATAAAAAATAAAAATATGTTCTTGTTAAAATAATAATAAAAAAAAAGCCTACCTTCTCTTCACTGGTCTGCTCTCAGTCTGTGGGTCTTTCTTACAGTGTGATAAACTGAACTTTCCTGCAGTGCTTTTTTGTGAAACATTAGTTATGTCTTGTTTGGTTTTTTTTATCGCCACAATGTTTACGCTTGTATGCATGTCTTGTGTGTTTCCAGGCCCCACCATCCATGGTCAGCACAGAACAGAGGCAGCATGCAGAGCACATATTCCTCTCCTTTCGCAAGTCCAAATCACCTTTCGCTGTTTGTAAACACATTCTTGGTAAGTGGTAGCTCCCTCTTTTGAAACCTTTCAGTGCGGTTTGGGGTTTTCTTTTATTAAAGGGTTTAGGACATTGCATTGTAGATTCATTAATGCTCCAGCAAACACAATTTTGAAATGCTACTCTGAGCTCTGTGTGGAAGAATACTTTGTGACGGATATTTTGTATCACTGTGCTCTTCTTCACGGAGAGGTTTGCTATGGTGGCTGCACGTAATACACATTCAATGAGAATTCTGGACTGTGTCCCAGATTTTAAAATTGGATGCCTAAGTAGCAACGATACTATTGTATTAAGATGCTATTATGTAGGATAGATTGTTGTTTGGGACAGGCCCCTCAGGTTTACAGAAAATTATATGCAGAAATAATGAGCTGACTCAAATACAATAGGGACGGATCCAACAAAAATACACGCACTAAAGGTGATCAAAAGCCTTGATGGCTTACTTGTACCCATAACAGAGATTATAATGATTATTATGCTAGGTAAAACATGTTTGTGGATTTTATTCTCCGTTAAGCCAAGATCAGTTCATGTTTGCTTAATTCTTAAATCGCTAAAATACAGAGGAATACACCATATGTGTCAATACTGGCCAGTTTAGCCAAGTTAAGTTTTCTAGCTATGTGCAAAATGAAGGAGCGTGCATGCTGCTGGGGATGAAAAAAATTGAGAGTGCTGTGATGTAGCCTGATACAAAGTGGATTATTTCCCCCATGTCCTGAAGTGTTTTCTTCCTTTTCGATGACAGCAGTCTGCCCATAATTCACACTTTGATTTATTAATGAATGGCATATCATGGTTTATTTGTAAGTAGGGGCACGGTTGCTCAGTTATTACTGATCAGAAGGTTGTGAGTTCAAATCCTAGCATCACCAAGCTACCACTGTTGAGTCTTTGAGCAATCCTGTATGCCCAGCTGTTAATCTGTACCCTGTCTCTGGCTATAACTAGTCTGTTTTAGTTTAAAAACAAAAACGTTCTCCGTCCAGATGAGCATTTTCACTCACTATCAGAAACAATCTGCGTGCATACTAACAAGCATGAAATCGCATAAGCACATGACCATTCGCGTACACTGGGCAAACATGTGTGTGCTTGTAATTCCTCATCCATGCCTCATTTATCATTGGTAGTCGAGGCTGAAGCAGTTTGTTTGTGTGATTGGTGTGTGACTACATTTTCAAACAAAAATGAGGCCAGCAGCTTTGTCAAAGCACTCTTTTTATGGTTCGGAAACTCTGGAGTAGTATGGACCCCAGCAGCAAACGTAGCAAAAATGAAGATGTCTAATTAGTAGGGCTGGGTTCAAAAAATTGATTCACCGATCAATATCGATTTTCATTCGAAAAATACGATATCAATTCAAAATTTCGCGGATCGATCTTTTCCTTTATGCACTACTTTATTCTCGCGACCGCACAAGGAAAGCTATAAAAACGTGAGACCGGTGAAACCGAAACCAAATTGAGCCATGGCTGAAGCTGCTCCACTGAAGTCACCGTCTGGCCTAAAGGCCAATGTTTGGCAACACTTCGGATTTAAAACTTAGGAGGATAGAGAGGAACTGGATAAAACAAAAGCAATCTGCAAACTGGGCCATATCGAGGTAAAATCTCCGAAACCACTTATCCAGGCACCACACTAACATAGTTTCAGCTAAAACGTCAGGGGCGAATCAAACCGCACTGGAGAAGGCATTTGGGGTTAAATCGGCTTCAAATTCTCAATGTGCCTTAAGCATTATGGAGGAAATTGGCATTTTTATTTATAAAGACATACTCCCGTACAGTGTTGTACTAATTATACTGAATAACTACTTATTTGAAAAGTTTACTGTCCACTGAGAACATTGTAGTACAGCCTATCAACATAGGGATATGCTCCAGTCGTCATTTTATAACCAAGAAAAACTAGTATCGACACAAAGAAATCTCTAAATAAATCGATATCGAATCGAGAATTGAATCGGATCATGACCTTGTGAATTGGATTTGGATCAATTCAGGAAATCAGCAACGATACCCAGCCCTACTAATTAGCGTTGATATAGCCATATAGTTGTGTATCACGGGGAATAAAAGTGTCAGCCAAATGAATATGTAAATGTATAAAATAGAAGAAACATAATCTCATGAACTGGTTGTATTGGGTGGTGAATGTTTTATATTAAGCTGAGGTACCTCAGCAGCGTTAGTTAGATGGCGTGATGTTGCTCTTTCTATTCCTCAGAGACCAGTAAAGTGGACTACGTGCTGTTCCAGGCTGCAACGGCCATAATGGAGGCTGTGGTCAGAGAATGGATCTTACTGGAGAAGAACAGTATCGAGTCTCTCCGAACATTCCTCCTCACCTACGTCTTACAGAGACCCAAGTAATTGTGACTGTGAAAGCACCGATTTGGTTCCTGTTTGTTGGCTTTTCCTGATTATATTGTTGCACTTTTTGCTCTTTAACATCCCTTCTCTCCTCATCCTCAGTCTGCAGAAGTATGTTCGAGAGCAGATTTTATTGGCAGTTGCAGTTATAGTGAAGCGTGGTTCTTTAGACAAATCCATCAACTGTAAGAGCATCTTCCATGAGGTCAGCCAGCTTATCAGCAGTGGCAATCCTACAGTGGTAAGCTATGAGAATATGTCGAAAACCTCACCAATAAGAAGGCGTAGACAAGTATTTAAAAAAAAAAAAAAAAAAAAAGCATGACCGGTTGTACATTTGCACACTATTATTCCACTATTGTTGAATTTGATGCTGGTCATGTAAATGCATTTTCCACTTGGATATTCTGCATTTGGCCTTGTTGTGAATGTAGCGTTTCGCGATTAAGACGTGGGATATGGTGATATGTGGATTTTAGGAGCGTGTATACATGGCATTCAGAATATGTGTCTCAGTTGGGGTTTTTAATGCAGTGTGTGACACATGGCCTCTTATCTGTTTAAAATCAGCTCTGAATGTTGTATACAAAACCACTGGAATGGGAATATTATGTGAATATTTTTTCCCATTAACCACTTAAATATGTTGAAATGTATATATTTTGGAATAAGGGCAGAATTCTTTAATATACCTTGAAAACTACCTTGTTCACATAAACATAGTAAATGAGGCAGCTTTGTTATATATAATAGAAACTGATCGTTTTGCTCACTAGAGGGTGCCATGTGTCTGCTAGACTGTAGGGGGGGATAAGGCGAGACAAAACTGTCACTGATAATAAATAAATAAAGCCCTTTAATAAAGGTTCGTTAGTATTCAGTGCTTTTTGAAGAAATTAAAAGGTAATAAGTAATCGAAAGTTGATAAGTCACTCAGTGCAACTTATATAAATATATACAAATTAAAAGATTTTAAAAAAGCTTAGTATCTTTGTAGTAAACAGCCGTATCCAGCTCGACTGGAAACATTCGGGTACATACTTAAATCTATGTAAATGTGTAAACAGCTCTTGTCATTAGTGCTAAAAATACAAAATAAATAAATAAATAAATAAAACGCGGATAAAAGGAGCAACAGCGCAGTCCAGATTTCATTATGCGAATATGCAACGGAGGCAATACAATGTGATTTTGATGGCTTAATTCACTTCAGTGTTCCTATAGGCAGTCCCAGTGCAAGCAAAAAAAAAGGCCCTTGGAGGTGTGTAGTTCTCAGGGGAGCTCCCAAGGGGGTAGTTCCTCTCAATAAGTACCTAGAACTCTTTGATCCGATAGTACCTAATGGTACGGCCCTGTTCACACCAGGCATTAACATACATCCTCGTTGATCAGGTCAGGTCTAAGTACAGGTGTGAATGAGCTCAAACGCGTCCAGAAGACACGTGGTCCAATCTCTCAGACCACATTTGGAAGTGGCCCGGGCGGCATATGGCCACATGCCCTTAGAAGTGAGACGAGGTCACTCAAGATGTAGTTTAGTGCCAGGTGTGAACTGATGTATTCGGAGCTGTCCACTTGTGATCGGAACACCCAAGGCGCATGTTAATGCCAGGTGTGAACAGGGCCCAAGATTTCTGAAGGAAATGGAGCCATATTTGTTCCAAATGTGAATAACATTTCAAAACCGATCTTAGCTCAAGCACTGAGAAGGAGTGCTTCTTGAGTGCTTTGCTGAATTGACAGGTTAGGTTTTGGTCCTTGTGTATTAATAGTAAACATTTTACAGACAAGCTGAACAAGCTGTTTCAATCATGATCTGTGTAAAATCACAAATTTCTCTGAAAAAAACCCCCACTTATTCATGCTTCACTCCCACATTGCGTTCTTTAATTTGAGACAAGATGAGTGCGGAATTAACTTAAATTGGCTCATCAAATTTGAATGGTGGGGCACTGCATGAAAGTGTATTTACTTGCTTCACTGTAACAGTATGTTGCTTTTGATAGGTTAGTTTCCAGAATAAAACTAATCACAAGGCCTTGGATTGGGCAGCTTCATCGTGCATCACATGTAACATGCCCATGTCTGTGTATTAGCGTATAATAATATTTCAAAAGCCCAGTGACATTTAATTTGTAGTTTTTAAAACCTTGCTCATTTTACATTTATTAGCTGTACAGTTTGATTGTCTGTACAATATGCAGGGTGTATGTAAGAATAAACCTACATGTACTTAATTTTGTATTTATTACTTGCAACACAAATGCTACATGTTCGCCTTTATGCTCTATGACGTGTTTGAGTCGTTCGATCACGTGTTTGTGGATCTTGCGTATTCAGAGGTGCATGTTCAGAATGGTATATTTGCTCAGGATAATCCCATTGGTTCCTGGCTTTTCAGACACCTTGTGCAAAAATATGAGCAGGAGACTGATTGCAGTGCATCCTTTATTTCTCTGTCCTTTTGCTATTGTGTGGTTGGTAAATTTTATCCGTGTAATTTCTCTGTACTAATGGCTGTTTTTGTCCCCGAAGCAAACTCTGGCCTGCTCCATCCTGACAGCTTTATTAAGCGAGTTCTCCAGCTCCAATAAAACCAGTAACATTGGCCTCAGTATGGAGTTTCATGGCAGCTGCAAGCTTGTCTTTCAGGTCAGCCATCTCTTCTATATTTGAATGTTTCTTTTGTTTAGATTATTTACTGGTTTTTTTTGTTTGGTTTTTTTTTTTGTTTTTTTTTAACGTATGTGCGCAATCGCATCTTGTAGGAGGATGACCTTAAGCGGATCTTTTTAATGAACATGGAGGTTTTACAGGAGTTCAGTCGTAGGGAGAACCTCAACGCCCAGATGTCGTCCGTGTTCCAGCGTTACCTAGCACTAGCCAATCAAGTGCTCAGCTGGAACTTTCTCCCACCTAATCATATCCTTTAAGCGAGAGAGAGAGCGAGAGAAGGTGGATGTTTGCTGTGCATAGGTCTTCATTTGGGACTAAAGTAACTTCTGGGCTGGTATGCGTAATGCTTCTGAGAATTGCTTCTAAAAATAATGTGCTCTGAAATAGTCTCTTATTCCCTCATTTACCAACGCACTGTATTTAAAATTTTAATTTAAAGTTGATATTGATTTTGCCACAGGCTGAAATCTTTCATTTTCTGAGCAGTCACTCAGGCAACGCTGTTACAGGTACAAGACCCAGTACTTTTAATAGTATAAGAGCTTATAATACTGCATGTAATTTGGTTAGTACAGGAAGTCCCCAAGTTACATCGGAGATCCGTTCCTAAGGCCGGGTGTATGTCAGATTTCGTTGTAAGTCAGATCTTAACATTACACTATAACGTACAGATGATATAATAAAGATACATAATATGTAATAATAACAATAATATTACTGTAATAATAATTTCAGTGTTATTAAAACATTTATAAAATAAAGCAAGTGAAGAATTCATTATTTGCACCTTTTAATCCTGTGGTTGGGACATTTTGAATGATTTAGAGACAGGCATATTGGGATGAGGGAGTTGGAGGTGCAGGGGAATCTGGGTTAGGAGAAAGTACTGGGGTCACTGTGTCTGGAGTGGTAGATGATGCTGGAGATTGCTTCTTGAAATAAAGATCATGGCTAGACTGGACAGGTTTTCGCTTCTTCGCTTCCAAAGTTGATTTAGTGCGCTCTTTAAACCAGGCAAACCAACCTTTACTTGCCATAATCTGTTCACTTTCACTCCCTTCCACCTTTTCACTTTTCAACGCCTCAAGAATCCTTTTCGCCTTTTCTATTTTATATAAGACTATGTGGAAAAGTCATGTGTTCAATTTCTAACCGTTACTTCTCTTGCTTCTGTTAAATGTGTTTTGCCGTTACTTTTTGATTCTTCCTCGTATTTAACATAAGTTAAGTATATTTATTAGGGGTGATTGTCCTGGCTGAAAATGATCAGAAGTGCTCTTTCAGGTTTTCGACAAAAGAGGTAACGCTTTAAGGTTTTGACCCAAAAATATAAAATACACCTACAAAGTGTCAGCTATTGTTCAAGATGATAAGGAGATTAAATGTATGCTTTGTTTTTGTTTGCTTTTTTTGGTCCAGTGCTCTTCTGTATCCTCTTGTTCCACACTGAGCAGCATGAACATTGCCATTTTCCATTTTAAAATATTCAATCAGGGAAAAACATTAGCAAGTGGACGAATTAACTTCATTCTTTTCACTGCAAAACAAAAGCTACTATTAGAGGCTATTATTTAAGATTTTCGAGTCTTGATGCCCTCTAAACGCAGTTCCATAAATGCATGAAAAAATGCAAGACATAAAGAAATTGGGTGAAAAAGCCACTCTTTTCATATGGTTAATAAAATGCTACCCTTCTGAGGCAGCACAGTGATTAAGTGGTTAGCACTGTCGCCTCACAGCAAGAAGGTCCTGGGGTGCCTTTCTGTGTGGAGTTTGCATGTCCTCCCCGTGTCTGCATGGTTTTCCTCCGGGTGCTCTGGTTTCCTCCCACAGTCCAAGACATGCATATTAGGTGGATTGGCTACCCTAAATTGCCCGTAGGTGTGAGTGTGCCAACAACATACAGAGCGACACGTCGGTTGGGGTATTCCATGGTCGCATTTGATGATACGTTGCCGAGGTGGCTTGTGGAGACAGCGGGCCCCGCACAGCGCGGGACTAACGCTAGGATGAAAAAGAAGAAGAAGAATAAAATGCTACCCTTCTATTAGGAAACTACTGGGATTTGCAGAAGGTCTTGCCTATTTCGCACAAATTTATTGATCCAATTTCAGTCCAATTGTCATAGATTGTTCATTTAATGTTGAAAATTATTTGCATGCCACACAGTTGTTTTTTCCCCCTGTACCTGTTTCAGGATATGTTGCTTCTTTCTCTGCTGCTCCTGGTCATATTACGTATGTCTTCATGCTGCTTTCCGTGATCCATCATGGGCTGCACGTGCTAGTGTTTGTATATGGGTGTGTGTAAGCTCTTTTTGGTGCTAATCCCATTCGGGCAGGCCGTGTGCCTCTCTGTCTGTTTACAGGGATCTGGGCTGGCGGCAGCACCAACTAGGCTCACGTATCACTTTCAAAGAGAGCCTGTGCCTTTATCACTCCCGATAAGTGTGCCTTTAAACACGCGAGTCACAGAGGATCTGCCAGGAATGTTGAGCAGGCGCATGTGTCCCGGTGTGTTTGTATAGCCGGACCGAGATCACAGTAATTGCTGACTGGGTGGTACATGGAGGAGATGCTCCCCTGGGCCGAAGAGCATTTATTAAGGGCACTCATGGGGACAGTATTTGTGTTGCATGGATGTGCATGCACACATGTTAACTTGAGGCCCGTGCTCAAAAATGTGCTCCTGACAGCCGTGTCTGCTTTATTCCCCTCAAAGTGCCGCGGTGTGTATGTAGTCTCCGCTCCGGCATGTGCGGCATCTGTCCACGCCCCCCTCCCTCTGCTCCTGGAGCGTGTAGAGGTGTCATGTGTGAGCCTAGACACGGCTCCCGCTGCTCCTCTACCACGCCATGTCTCTCCTCAGCTTTAGCTGCTGCGGGGCAGGTCAAGCCTGGGCCTTGTGTCAGTCAGGTGCTCTGAATGGGTGAGGGGGATGACAGACAACCCACACAACACAGGAGTGGCTTTCCAGGACATGTGTTCTTGCCTGGGAGGGGCAAGTGTGTAGAGAGCGCATTCCTGAGTCATTAGTGCATGCATAGAGGTACTGATGGAGTCTTAGATGCAAGGATGTGACACTTAAAGACTGCAACATCCCTCGCACATCTTGGCTGGCTGTCAATGAGTGGCACTCATCGCTCTTGCGATTATTATGTTGCCAAAATATGGGCATCTTTATCTATCTAAAGCCCACATTCAGGATGCACTTGGGCATCCAAGAACTACTTTATTCTTTTTATGAACAGTGCAGGAACATTCTTGGGACCTCATTTAAATCCTGATATTTTCTCATAACATTTCCCTCTCACCTTCCATTCGCAATATTAATAGTGTATTAATTTCATATTCAAGAGAACTGAGGAATGTGCATTATGTAATTACATTTGTAATATGGTGTAGGTCCATGTAGGTCAGTTTGTGTATCTTGTATAACTCTTAAACCCTTTTCTTCAGCACAGCCATTAGCCTGATCATTGGACATTTTGTTTTCCTAACGTATAAAGATTTTAAAGAGCTAGTGATAGGATAAGATTATTCTTCCTCAAATATGTGTGCAAAGGCCAGTAGTTATTGTTCCGTACACGCGTGTAGCAAAGAAATTAGTATCATCTTTTTCCTTCTTGGCAAATGAGTGAAAAATACGACATGCCACTCAAAGAGTGCAAAGTGACCTGAGCAGTTTTGTTTTTTTTCATCCTATTGTGTATGACTGATGGAAATATCAATAAGCTTGATTCCCACTATCCCCCCCCATATAGCAGGCAGTGGTGTTGAAGGTTTGGCTCCAGCTCTGCTCTCCTCTCCCCTCCTTAACATGGGTCGCACAGAGTTCTACTGCCCCAGTGCTATATTTAAAAAGCCATAAGGACAGGCCTGGTTTGGGGGAGACAACGACAACACACTCACCACTTGCTCAAACTTTCCCACACACACAGTGCTTTAAACTCACATCGACTTCAGTGTGTTGGTGTTCAAGTTGTTTGTATTAGTTACTGTACTGCTCATTTATGTAGTTACGTGTGGGTGGGTGTGTGTGCACACGCGTGTGTGTGTGTGTGTGTGTGTGTGTGTGTGTGTGTGTGTGTGTGTGTGTGTGTGTTTGCGCGTGCATGCGTGTGTGTAGGGAGTGACTGTAGATCCAGCCCAGAGGAATGCTTGGCCTTTGCCGGTAACTGGCCTTGATCATGCATTCCTGTGGGAGACTGACTCTCTCTCTCTCTCTCTCTCTCTCTCTCTCTCTCTCTCTCTCTCTCTCTGTGTGTGTTTATTTTGCTCTCTCTCCATCCATCCCTCCCTGTCTCCTTCTTTTTCCAGTGGGTTATTAAGTGGGTGACCTTGAGGTACAGATTACATGGGAGGGGACAGTTGGGTTTAACTGTAGTAACTCTCTCAGTAAGAGGCAGAAAGAGGGATAGCTTGAAGAAAGTGTGAGTTAAACAGTAGCTTTTCACTGCAGACGGAGATATTTTGACACACAAACCTTTTAAAGTAACAGAAAAGCAAGGGGAGCCCAGTGAGGTGGCTTCATGTTCACTTTTCAGGACTAGCGTATGTCTTTGTGATGCTGTTGACCTTAACGAAGACGTCACTAGGCAGACATTACATTGCCATGTTTGAAGCCACTCAGAATGTCATGCTGAAGCCTACTGAGTCGTGGAGGGAAGCCCTTCTGGACCACAGAGTTATGGACCTCTTCTTTACTGTGAGTAATCTCCTGCTTCGTTAGCATTGTTCTGTTTGGTGCAGTTGTGTGATGTCCTTATAACCAAATCCTTATGCAGTTATTACTGCATGATGTTCTCCTAACCCACTCCTTTCCTGTTTCTCCCGCTCCCATTTGAAATGATGCCGTGTTTGTCTTGGTGTGGTTAGTGCCTTGATCTCCCAGGCTCTCTCCTTTTATCTCTGTGTCTCGATTTATCCCGACACATCAATCCACCCATCCAGCCATCCATAAATATTTATTACTACAATGATTTCATTAACATGGCTAACAACAAATCTCAAAAGGTCTCGCTAAGGTGGTAAACTTCACTTTAAATTTGATGGGAATTGCAGTCTGTCTGTAGGCATTCAGATGCATAGCGAAAACACAACATCTGGGTGAAACAGATTCACTAGACACTGTAATGCTATCACTGCTGTGCAGTAGTAGAAATGGCTCAAATCCACAGCGCCTGTCATTTTCTACCAATGTCCTGGTACCTGTATCTGATAACTAACTCACTCATTCGCATTGTGTTTTTTTGTTTGTTTTTTTGTGATTCATGTCTCTTGTTCTTAATAATAATTATTATAATAATAATAATAATCCCTCTGATGCATTAATTCATGCATTTTTGTTAAAGCAGTATTGGTGACGTTTTGGGCATGTATGTACTGGACACCAACAGCATTCTATAAATGTATATTGACTGTACATGAAATGTCCAGTAAATATTGCATGCATCATAATCTGAATTTTCACTTTCCCCTGCATTTTATGCAGAGACTGTAAAGTAAGGGTCGAGTTAGTGGTCAGGGTGAATAATGTGCATTCATGTGCAGAAATTGATTCATAGTCTAAAATCATTCTAATGTTATTTTGTTTTAATCTCCTGCTAATCTCCCTTATAGTAACAAATAGCCTGATGGGCATGTAAACAAAATGATTGCTCATTTAATTGTCAAAACAACTTGACAAATTGGTCAAATCCTTTTTTTTTTTTTTTTTTTTTAATTGAAAATGTCTGTGTGTTGTATGTAATAAGTGTGATTTATCACCAGTCTGTATTTGATAAGAATAAAAAAAAATGGCTCTGAATCAAAAAAAAAAAAATGTAATGAGGAAACCACTTGCTATGAGGAAGATGCCAGAGCAGGGAAGCGGGTTGAAGCGAAGTGACAGCATAAGAGTTTCATGATGTTGTATGGGGGTAGAAATCCTAGGCAGGGCTGGCTGATCGAAAAGATCCTGATGTGTGGAACAAATCCGTCATCCTTCCATCACCGTCCAGGGCACGACTTCCAAATACTCCTCCTCTTTCTTCCATTACATATGCATGGTCTCTCTGAGCCATCAACTGCCAAATACTGCTCTGCTTATGGCTCTCTGTCAGTGCCAGCACGACATGCTGCCAGATTAATTAAGATGGGTCAAGGGAAGTCCCAGAGTGTTCAACCTGCTTCAGCGGTGTGGAGGTTCTGCGTTATTATTGAAATTTAAATTCGTTGAATCTCATTTGTTGTAAAGGATCAAGGGCTCAACTACCCATGAAATCTCAATGAGAGAACAAATATCAAGAGCTGTATTAAACAACGAGTAGTACAGCTGGACGAATCTAAGAGCAGACAGGCTTCCGTTTGGACTAACGGACGTGCCAGTGTCAGTCAGTTTCCTTCTGGGTGACATTTGGTTTTATTTGCAGAGGGTCAATGGATTGTTTTTACTGGGTTGAAACCTAGTCAGCTGTCTCTCTCCGTATCTTGATGTGTGGTTTGTTTTTCTATGCTCATACCTGGCATTATATGTTGTACTCTCAGCTGTGACAGGGGCAGGTGGGACACGAGGCCATGCGCCGTAGGGGTCAGAGGTGAGTGCGGACGGCTGGCCGGATTAGACTCTGACCCCTGAGTATACAGCTCCCGTTAACATACCCCGAAGCCCCTTGGCCTGTCACTTGGACAAGCAGGGAGACATGAGTGTTTCCCATCTGAGGGGACGGACTCTTTGATGTAGCTTAGAGTACCCTGGAAAAAGACAACAGGATGAGAGAATGAAGCCCGGCCTAAAATAACCTCAGCCGCTTTGCTTCACACCTAATAAAGCTATGGCTACACTAACATTTTCCTACTCAAACCCAGGACTCGCAAGGAGTGTTTTTGTTTGTGGTTTAAGTTTATTTTTACACACACATACTCCCTCTGTCCCTCATACACAGACACATACTTGTGATTAGCAAATGGCAGTTATAATTTGGTTGTAGTTTTATTTTTTTATTTTTTATTTTTTTTTATATATTTTTTTATGCATCCAAGGAATGTTGGAATCAGATTGGTCCATGTCCTCTTTCAGAACATGTGTGGTTTGTTTATGGACTAAGCAGTTTCACGTTTTGTTGTAGCTGATTGAGATGGATGCTATAATGATGATGATGATTATTAGTTGCCCTTTGCTTTAGTAACCGGATCTGGGTAGACACCGATGCAGTGATGCAGTGTGGAGACTTGGCCGAGAACAAAAGATCTGCTTCTGGAGATGGACAGAAGTCACCTCCTGCTTTGTCTTCCTCCTAAAAAAGGTTGTCCGTGTCTGACAGGAGGCATCTAAATGAATATATGTCAGTCTAACTATAGTTGGATTCAAGGCAGTTGGAATAGTTTGCGTGGTGTGGATGTTCGTAAGCGCAGCTGTTTTTACTGCCCACGTAACTTTGGCCTTGCGCTCTGCCTCTCTATTTAGCTCTATCTTTTTCTCTGGCTTTGTCTCTCATCTACCTCTCATTCACCTCCTCCCCTTCTCTCCCTCCCGCTCTTCTGTATCAGCTCACCAAACAATTTCACACTGTGGACAAAGAGTCCAGTCCTCCCTTAGCTAGGTCAGTGCTACACCATGTTAGCCATGTGTTGGGTCTCCTAGCAGCTCTGTTGTCCAGCTGGTGAAGACAGGAAGTATTGTGTATTGCAGGACTTCAGAACGAATTGTAGTTTTGTAGAGATGTGTATTCATGGAAACTTTTCAATTTGTTTCTTTTTAACTTGAAGCAGCTTTGCCAGAGTGTTTGGTTGACCGACGGTGTAGGGCTTTGAGATAGGAAAAAAAAAACAAAACACTGAGCCAAGGAGGGGGGGGAAAGAAAGCGACCCAAAAGAGACCCAATAAGAAGTGAAGAGGATTTTGTGCCAAACATCCGCTCTGCAGTGGAACCACATGTGCTTCTGGTATGGGAGAGCAGGGCACAACTAAACACGCACTCCTAGCCATGGTGCCGCTTCGGCCGGGGATCTCTCGTCCCTCACAAATCGTTGCGAGACCGGTTACTTTAAAGCGTCTCCGAGCTGTAATTTGAATTTGAGTTTACGTTGAGCCTTGTGTATCTAGGGAGCGACAACGAGGGAGAGTTTTTGCTTCAGTAGGTGAGCGGTCTTTTTCCCCCGATTCTTCATGCTCTCTACCTTTCGCTTTTGAGACGGCTGTGCAGTCGTACTTTGCATGACTGCAAAATTAAAGACAGATTTGTCTTTTTGAGTAAGGCAGAGAAAAAGGCAGGCGGAGCGGCTGTTTATGTGAGAGAGATGCTTTTCTGTGTAATTCAGAAAGACTGTGTGTGAGCTCCCCAGCTGTGTGTTTGATCAGCTGCCAGTAAGCCAGTCTGCAGTTCCTCCCGCTGCAAAATGCCTACAGGGTTTATATACCCTCACCGTTTCTTTCACATGTCTCTCAATCTCTCGGTTGCTCTCTTGCTTTCTCTCTCATGCACATAAGTCCTCTTACATTTCATATTTTTTTACTTTATCTGAATCTTTAATACAATGCCTCCTAATCTGAGAGGACTGCGCCTGTTGGCGAAGCAAAAGAATGTGTGTCTTTTTCAGGTGTCTTCAGTGAGGTTTTTATGTATAGTATAAAACACCAAGCCACAGTGACTTTCATATCCCGGACTAGTGAGTTAGGATTCTTTATGTGTGTGTATATATATATATAAAATCTAGGAATTTGTTTGACTCGACCAATCCCTCTCTGCCTTTTTCAGGTGCACAGGAAGATTCGTGAAGACTCCGACATGGCCCAGGATTCCCTGCAGTGCCTGGCCCAGCTGGCGTCTATGCACGGGCCCATCTTCCCAGACGAGAGTGCTCAGGTCACCTACGTGGCACATTTTGTAGAGGGGCTACTTAACATGATCAATGGGTGAGTGAGAATTAAACTCCAAGTCTATTTTTTTTTTAGCATAAAGTCCATCCATGTTAAATCATTTGTGCTTTTGTTTGTGGTTGTGCAGTTGGAAAAGTTGGCGTCATTTAAAGGCAGGTGATTTAAATAAGGAGTCGTAAGTTACGTTCGGTGCTCACTTTTAATCTTCTGTTCATCTGTATTGAAATACAGAATTATAGGTTCATTGCAAATAGCATGAGCAGACGGGCTCCTGAAATTCGATCCATAGTTGGTGGAGTGAGTCAGGGTCTTTCTCCTCTATTCTTCCTTCTATTTCTCCGCTCCACTTGCCACTCCATAATCACCTATTTTTGGAGCTTTTTTTTCCAATTGCATCATCGGAAAGCCATGCAGCAGGTCCGTTGTGATTGAACTGCTCTGCTTGCAATTTAAATCCATCTGATATGGGTTAGAGCTGTAGTAGTGAGCATAAGGAAAGCAGATCCCTAGTGGTGTTCTCGCATTTCTGAGGGGAAGAATTTAGACAATCCAGGTAGTGTTCACTTGTATGGATTTGAATGGAATCCATTTGTCTACGAGCTTGAAAGCATTAGAAAGTAATTGGAAATATGAATGGAGTTAGGGTGATTTGAACCTTTCCCACACATTGTGTTCTGGAGGCGCTTTTTCCTCTGGAGTTTTAAAGGTTCCTCTAGGCTTTCACACTCTGGGACAGATGTTTCTCCATCTTTTTTTTTTCTTTTTAAACACTTGATCTTGTTACACATTATCTTTGGAATTTATGCAGTTTTATAGTCTGAACCAGTTGCTTCACTTAAATAACTTTAGTTTTGACTTTCTGAAGAAATCAAATGCTTATTTACTTCTGAAACATCCTGAAGTACCCTGACCAAAAAGGAATTTTGTTTACAGAGCACAGTTAAACTTCTTTATGGATGTCAGAAAGTAGATTTGTTGGCGAAATAAAAAAAAATAAAAAAAGATGAATAATTTTTACATAAGGCTGTAGTAAAAATGTAACCATGGGGTCTTCTTTTATGGCTCTTTGTTGTCATTTTGTTTGTTTGTTTACTAAATTCAGGCCATTTCTGCCCGACATCATGATGTAAATTTTTTTTTTTTTTTTTTTTTTAAGGGTATCATTTTGTATAACACTAATTATTTTGGAAATGTTTGTGCAGGATTGAGATCGAAGACTCCGAGGCAGTGGGCATCTCAAACATTATCGGTAATCTGATTGCCACGTTTCCCCGGAGTGTTCTTACCGCTCTACCGAGCGAGCTCTTCTCCTCCTTCATCAACTGCCTGACGTTGCTCACCTGCTCCTTCGGTCGTAGCGCTGCCCTTGAAGAGGTGGTGAGTACTAGAATCGATCTCCAGTAGGATTAACCCTCGTGTTGTCCTGGGGTCATTTTGACCCCGCAAAAAATATTTTGCCATCAAAATGTGTTTTTATTCATCAAAAGGTCTGAAAATTATGGGGGTTGGAATGAAATAATTTGTGGTAA
>JAQMCW010000034.1:8155597-8172136 GCA_030068335.1 Chrysichthys cranchii
AAACCACTCTCCTATTAACCTTTTCCACACTTTTATAAACACGTCCTATGCTCTTAAACACTTTCTACACTCTTAAACATATGTGATTTTAACATATAAAATCCTACATGTGTACTTACTGGCGGTGAGGTCACTTTCTGTTTACAGACTGTTTACTAGCTCAAGCGGAAGCGGCATACATCGCCACTGTGTATTCACCCGCTGATGAAATACAGTGCATACTGTTTTATTTCAATTTAAATGTTCGTTGTCATGAACGTCCGTAACATGCAACCCGAAGCAAACTCCAACTCCCAGGAACACCTGTGACTAAACAACATGACCGACGGACAGTCACATTCAAGGTCACCTGAATACTAATTAGGTGCAGTTGTGACTAATCGGAGGAGGATTAACAGGAGGACTAACAGGAGGATTAACAGGAGGACTATATAAGCACTCTCACTCACTCAGTCTAACTGCGAAGCATTAGTTCTGCCAAGTTCATGCGTCTCTTGCCAAGCCTTTGTTTTCATATTTTTGCCTTTCTGTGTATGGCTATCTTTTGTCTCTGTTTATTGCTATCCGTGTTTGCCCCTTTATACTGTTTACCTGATTGTTGCTTACTTTGGACTGTTCTATTGGATTCTGTTTTTGCTCTGCCTTCGATATTCTGGTTGTCTGATCGTTTACCTCTGCTTTCCCCTGACTATGTTTTTGCACGCCGATTCCACGCTGTTGCTTGTCTTATTAATAAATCTGCGGGTTTTTGTGCATGCATCCAGCTCAGTCTCCAGAATCTGACATTCGTTTAATGTTTGAATTACCTTTTTTTAAATTATATTTTATATTCCAGAGTCCTGCGAAAGGCAAAAAACTCCGCGAATCAAAATTTGAAAATTCACGATGCACTGAACCCGCGATAGGTGAACCGTGATATCGCGGGGGTTCACTGTAAACACAATTCCTCAGAAGTTGCTCACTTCCACCAGGCTAGTAAATTCCACTAACAAGCAAACTTCTCTTTGATGTGACTGTTTGGAGTAACTGCACCCACCACTCAGAATAGTTTTTTTGTATAAGCTGTGAGGAGGTTTTTCTGTCTGGCTATGTAGTGAGGGAACTTCTGCAGGCCAATCAGTGGAATTTTAAATGCAAGAAGATTTCACAGATTGTTTTTTTTTTTCTTTGTCATTGTTTATGATTAGGGCCTTATCTCAATCCGAAATTTCACTCTCGTGGCTGAGGAAAAGTTTTCTATGGAGCAAAATTAGTGCACTGCATTGCACTTAAAAACACATTTGATTGAAATGGTAGAGCCTGTTACCACAAACAATTGGCTGCTTTAAAATTTGTGAATGTTTTGTGTTACATCGTGCTGTTGGCCTCATGGCATTACTTGTGTTTTCATATGGGGAATTTTCTGATTTGTAATCATTCATTTGTGGGAATGTGAGAAACTGTGATGTGTTTGCTTGATTCATGCTTATTAACTGCTCGGTGCTGAGTTGTATTACTATCATTTATTTCACTGGTATAAAAATTGACAGTGATTCGCATAGCTTCCATTTTTATTTTTAAAATTATTTTAGCAAATAATTTTTTCCATTTGTGCCAGGGACCAAGAGCACAAACAGGCAAAAGAAAAAACTACTCTATGTCAGGAGCCTGCATGGCATTAAGGTTTAACTTAAACTAATTAAAGGCTTTTAAGTTTTCATAGGCACTTTTTTCCTGGCAGTGGAGTTGAGCTCGGATAAACTTGGCACTTTTACAAGCTTCTGTAGTGTTCTGTACGCAGTGCAGTTATACTCACCTCTCACACACACACAGACTTGGTAGAGAATGAGGGACAGCTGAAGAACCCAACCAAATAACATACAACTTTTTTTTCCATTGCTTGCAAAATTGGAGGTTTTTATGGATGCTTATTTGAGGATGTCTGCATCTTTAGAGACTGAGAAAGAGAGAGAGAGTTTTTCTCTTTTGTTCAGATGTGCATAATTTTTTACATTCTGCTTTTGTAATTTGCATACAGGGTTTGCAGCAGTCAGCAGATGGGTCCCTTGATAAAATAATTAAAAAGATGTTCACAGTGATTTCTCATCCTGCAAAAGAAAAACATCAGTCAAATCAGTGTCGGAAGTGTGCTGTAGTGGGAAATTCAGGAAATCTGCTGGAGTTCAAGTATGGAGCTATGATAGACTCCCATTCCACTGTCTTCCGGTATGCATGATCCTACTGTTTCACCTTTAACCTACTTAACGTGGTTGTCAATTTGTTTATTTTTGAAATTAGTTCTTAATTTATTGATGTCTTTGCTGCTGTAAGTGCAGAATGGGTTCTAGTGGATAATGGATTCAACCACAGAAGCTTTATCATATTTCTGCTTCAGGATCCAGTCCACATGATGCAAAACGTTAACTATTCAATCACGTCAGCAGCCTTTTATACAAATACTAAAAGAGCAAGAAACCACGGAATTTTTTTTGAAACTCTTTTTTTTTTAATACCTCTGAAGACACACTGTGAGGCAACTAAAAGTTTTCTCTGTGGATTTTCTTCTTTTTCTTACAGGATGAATAAAGCTAGGACTTTGGGTTTTGAGAAGCATGTAGGGAATAAGACCACTCACCACATCATGTACCCTGAGAGTGCTGTGGATCTGGCTCCTGGCGTCAATCTTGTCCTGCTGCCCTTTAAATTGAAAGACCTTGAGTGGGTGAGCAGTGCCCTTTCAACTGGGGAAATCAAAAGGTGGGTTCATGATACAGCAAAATCAACATACCCACACATTATTTCTATATTTCATCAATTTAAATGCTACCATGTGTTTAAGTGAGCCCCAGATCAGTCAACCAGAGTCACCAAATCTTTCCCTGAAATATACTGATATTTAAAAATAAATGGTTATTTACTAGTAATGAAATGTTTTTGAGCTTTCCGTACTGTTTTAAAATGTTTGTCATCTGTAAAATGTGAGAAATGCCATTTGTAAAAATGACCTTTTTCCCCATACTTTCAGGACCTACATGAGAGTGAAAGAACTTGTGAAAGCAGATAAAAATAAAGTGAGTGTGATCCTTTAAATATGACAGTGATGCAATATATGAGGTGTTATTGTGTTGCCTAAGAATTATAGATATTAGTGCACTGTCCTCATCAAAGCCAAGTCCTTGGTGTTTGCTGTACACTGAAGACATTTGTGTGTGAGATCAAAGGATGAATACGTTTCAGCCTTTATTCCCTGGTATTTACATCTAGATACGTTAAACATGAAACGGAAGACATTTTGTATCAAAATCACCCAGACTGTGTTTGTTCCTCTAAACTACTACTCCTCCTCCTCCTCCTCCTTCCAGCTGTTCCCTTCAGGGGTCGCCACAGCGTATCATCTGTCTCCATCTAACTCTATTCTCTGCATCCTCTTTTTCTCACACCAACTAACTTCATGTACTCTTTCACTACATCCATAAATCTCCTCTTTGGTCTTCCTCCAGGTCTCCTGCCTGGTGGTTCCAAGCTCAGCATGCGTCTACTGATATATTCCCTATCCCTCCTCTGTACATGTCCAAACCATCTCAGTCTGGCCTCTCGAACTTTATCCCCAAAACATCTAACATGCACTGTACACCTCTGATGTACTCATTTCTGATACTATCCATTCTCGTCACTCCCAAAGAGAACCTCAGCATTTTCATCTCTGCCACCTCTAGCTCTTAATCTTGACTTTTCCTCAGCGCCACGGTCTCTAGAACTGTGTTTTTGTGATGTGTTTGGGTTTGCAGGTGATTGTGGTGAATCCAAGTTTCTTTAAATACACTCATGACCGCTGGACAGAGCACCATGGCAGATACCCTTCTACTGGCATGGTGGCCATCGTGTTTGCTTTGCACCTCTGTGACGAGGTAAACCACTCATTCACTACATTCACAGCAAGGGTGGATCTGAACTGCAGCTTAGTGGAACTTAGTCCCCTCAACGAGTTATATACTTGTTGTGTCAGCTTCTCTTCTAACCCAGTGGTTTTCTGGAGCAGATTTCACTATATTTAAAGATTCACATTAAACTAAAATACAATGCAATAATATATTTATAATATGTTATATAATTTTGTTATGAAACGAAATTATATTATGAAAAAGGAGTTTGGAGCTACAGGTGAAATTTTAATTAGTCTTGGTTAAACCTCCAACAATTCTTAATTCATTGTAGTCTTTTGGTATGAATTTGTCATTCAGAGTCATTTTAAACATAACAGCAGAGGACAACTCAATGTGGTACTGTAAATCCCCGTCTTTCGTAGGGGTTACTTTCCAAAGTTCCCGCGAATGACGGAAATCCGCAACACACGGACGCCACCCCTAAATGCTTTTTTTTTTTTTTTTTTTTTTTTTTTTTTTTTTAATAGTTTAAGCTCTAAATGATCCACCCACACTCTTTAAAACATTCTAGACACAATTAAATACATGACGAAAACATTTGTGAACATATAGGGAGGTGAATTTTGTTTACAATTCGTAGAAACATCACATTTATAGCGAGTCCTGCTATGGGCGAAAAACTGGGATGTTGGCAAATACTGGTTGCTTCTCCCCAACCGTATACATCGTAGCCAGCACCCAGTCACAACCAAGGTTAAATGAACAGGGCATTCTGATTGGCCAGACTCATTCCTCCAGCCATAAATTTTTTTTCAGTATCCTCACACCGCGTTTTCGTGAACAACACTGTGTTCTTTGTCTCTTATGTAAATATGATGCATTAATAATATATAGAATACAGTACAGTGTATTTTACTCCATTTTAATTAATGTTTCTATTTTATAATACTGGGGAATAAAAATCCACGAATAGCCGGGGGTGCGAAATGTGAACCGCGTTATAGCGGGGGATTACTGAACTATCTGTATTTATTTTTCTATTTTATCTCTGATGAGCCCTCAGTTTCTTTTTACCTGCACAGATATTTTGTTGGGTCTCTCATATGTATGTACACACAGTTGATCCTCGCATTAACGGACTAATTGGGGGGAGAGGTTGTCCGTTGACTTGAATAGTCCGATGATGTGAAGTGTTTTAGTGTGGAGGGTTAAAATAATGGAAATCCAAGGAAAAACAACACTAAGTTCCATAAAAGTGCTGCCCAAGTACTGTACACATGACAAGCAGCGTAACGACCAACATAAATAGGTAAGTACATTGAGAAAACATTAAGTTGAAAAACACCAAATAATCACCAAAAAACAGTACAGCTTCACAACAACCACAGCTCAACCGACGCTTGTAAGCAACTAGTAGCATGCACGCCACCAAACGCGAACAATTGCTGAACTACTGGACTCAGTTCGCAAAACCCGGGATTTTTAAACTTTCGTACTGGACATTCTGTCTAATGGATTATGTATTCAGACCAGCGGATTTTGTCCGTTGCATCTGATATCCGTTAATGCGGTGTCCGTAGATGAGAGGATCAGCTGTATATCCATATACAGTATATATATTTGCATTACATTTAAAAAACTTTACAGAAAAAGGTTTGTATGTCAGGAAAGAAAGCAACATGTTACATAACAGACCACCACTAATGTTTTTTTAATTTAATTATTTTTGAAAGCATGAAAACTTTGGCACAGTGCTGTATATGATTACATTATTTACCTCTTGTGTTTTATTCCTAGTGTTACACTGACCGGTTACGTTTTAATAAGTATTAACCTCTCTTTTCTATGTTTCATATGGTCAGTGTCTAGACCCCTAAGAAAAGAACAAGAGCCCACAAGTTATTTTAGGAGTGATGGATTAAGACAACAATGTCCACAGTAAACAGTCATGAATGGTGGCTCGTCTGAACGTAGCTCTTTATAGTTTGATTCATGACTATTGAAATAACCTGAATGAGACATGCAAAAGGAAAACTGGAAATGGGTAAAATCAAGGAAATGAGGGAAAAGACTCCAGAAAAAAGAGGTCATTCAGGAAGAGAACAGTGAAGCAGAGTTATCAAGGTCGGGTGGGGGATGAGGAGCCGAGCTGTGGATAGATGATGATAAGTTGGGAGTGTTGTATTCAGTGGCTGCAGTGTGTCATGCGATGGCCTGTCTGTTAGTGATAGCTATGAAGAGAAGTGTCTATGTGGGGTTGTGGAGCTCCGGGTCTAAGAGTTAAACACATAGGAAGTTATTTATAGGTTTTAATCACCAAGCAAATTCAATCCGGCTGCTCCTCGGCCTCCTTGTGTTTATTCCAGGGAATTTTTTTTAAAATTTTATTAAACCTGTCAGCTGTACTGGTCTAAAATGTTTATCCATTATTTTGATAATTAGTAGCTATATACTTTGTTCAACATTAGCCTTACTTTAATAAAGATCACAGTCTGATCAACGTCTGGGAGAATTACTATAAATTCTGCCTTAATATGTGAGCATGATGTCCTGTGCTAGACTGGTGTCCCATCCAGGGTGTATTCTCACCTCGTACTCAGTGCTCATGGGATAGGCTCCAGATCCTCTGTGACCCAGACCAGGAAACGGAGTGAAATGTGTGTTTACCACCAGGACACTGACTGGTTTGGTGGATTATGGTAACTACTAAGGCTTAAGTATAGTCATATGTAAACCAGATTGGAACAGCTCTCAGAGATAGTTGTCATTTTTTGTTGCTGATGTATGTTTAATTTAAAATCTATTTACACAACATGTGCGATCATATTTGTGATATAATTACAAAGTCTGCACAGGATTATACAAAGAAATTACTCTTAATTACCCTGCTTTGGTGCCCACAATTTACTTAAGTAGCAATAGATCATTTTTGTGTTACACATTCCAGTGTTAAATGATATTCATGTTGAAGCGTTGCATATAGCCACAAAGAAGCCTCCAATAGTGTAGTGTGTTGTAACAAAAAAATGTGAGAAATGCAGTTGTCATCCATTCTGCTCCCCGTCTGTTCTGTGCAGCTGAACTCTCTTTTGCTCCCTGGACACACACAGGCAGTGCGTCTCCCCCTCCCTCACCCACACCCTCTGTTGTTTTATAATTAAATGGTGACATTAGTTCATATCATGTGATTTTGAAGGGATTCATCAGACATTAGCGGGCTTAATCGCCCCCTATAGTCTGCCCTTGTCTCTGCCATGGCTTGATCCCAGTTGACCCTGCTGAGTGCGGCACTTTCTTTATGTGCCATGAAAGGTTTGGGGATTGAGCCCAAACAAAAAACCCACGAGGGTGAAAAAATGTTTTTATGCCCCCTCCTACCCCCACCCACTTGCTAACCTGGCTGTGTGCTCGTTTTAGCTGTAGATCAATAGAAGCGGTTATTGAAGTCTGGCCAACTTTAACACACAGGCAAAGAAAGCGAAAAGCTTTCTCTTCAAAAAGACATGTAAGACATGCAAAAGTGTTCCTAAAACAATGTACTACCATACCAACACAATTATTCAGCTTTCTCATGCTGTTTTCACAGTGAAGACACAACCGGCACTCTGGGACTGTGGGTCTCTCACAGACAGGAAGGACAGCAGCCACTCCAAACCTGCATTGTACAGGTTTTATAGGACAGAAAAGCAGGCACAAATGTTAATGAATTTAATATCATGATTCCATCCCAGTCCCACCCCTGAATGTCCTCATACACACCCAGTAAAGAGCTCCCCCTTGTGGCAACCTTCTCCATGGAGGTGCAAAGCCTCATTGGAATAGTTTCCAAGCTCTTTTATTGGTTTGGCTCTCTACCACTGCACACTGAATGTGAAATTAATCAAGGTAAGTGTAGGACATTAGTAGTTCAGCCTTAGGTCAAAAACGTGTGAATATGTATCATACTTACTGAAGACATTTGGTGAACAAGCTGACACCCAAGACTTCAACTTCATTTGTTAGTGTCTTCTTAAATTCACTTTTGGAGTAAAAGAGAACAAAAACTGCCATTGTCCAAAGCTGCAGTGCATATTACTGAAACTTGAAGTTTCCCTTCTGATGTTGAACTTGGACATGGGTCCATTCTGTGTAGTGCTGTGAATGTGCTTGATCTTCATGATGGTATCTCACACTTGCACTCCGTTTCCCCATAAACCAGAATTCAGCTACTTCTCAGGGTTACCATTAGTACTCCAGATATTCGACGCAACAACCCCAGATTAGACTGTTTTGAAATAAGGAAGGTCTGGACTGCGGGCAGAGAGGAGACCGAATCAGCGGTGAAGAACTGGAGTTGATAAAGAACTGAGTTTTCATTCAGTGAATGATTTGATAAAAGGATTTCTACAGTTTGTCTTTTTTTCCCCAACAGGACACACTGGCTCATTAATGAAGTCTCAAAGGTCACTCAAACACGCCACATCAAGGTCACATGCCTGCACAAGTGTTTCCACACCTTCTGCTCCTTCTTCACACACTCTTCAGCATTCCATGGCAATCTATAAATAACACAGGCAACACATAACACCACATAGGTAACCGACGGGGTTGCTCTAACCCTGTGCATTGACTTCAATCTAAACATTACTGACAGATGTATAGATTATTGAACATTTATTGATATCTTGGAATTGAGCCTTTAGGACCAACATGTACATATCTGGCATAATGATTTATTTATTCAGGTCAAAATCACAGTAGTAGTACAATGACAAATGAGTAATTAATTATTCTTACAGTGCCGTGGTGGAATTAAGTGCCACTTGTACTTTTCTTGAGTATTTCCATTTTATGCAGCTTCCATTCACTGCATCACTGAGGCAAACATTGTACTTTTTCCTCCACTACACTTGTCTGACAGCTTTAGCTACTCTTCAAATGACAGTTTTTCATACATTTCCTGTCCAGTGAAAACCGTATATCTCCAGATGTGGTGATTTGGAATGTTTGTGATAATCTAAAGGAATAATTGTTCCTTTATGTGCTGAGAAAAATGTCCTACTTCTTAAGTTCTATAAACCATACCAGCCAAGATCATTACTTGGAGCTAACATGGGCACAGACTCCTCCAAACTGGAAAAAAGGCTGATTTATTTTCTCAGTCACCATCTGTCTGATGTTTTGCCCTTATTAACCTCAGATTATTGTTCTTGGCTGACTGGAGTGAAACCCAGTGTGGTCTTCTGCTGTCATAGCCCATCCACATTAAGGGTCAATGTTTTGTGCATGCCAAGATGTTTTCTTGCTCAGTCCAGTTGTAAAGAGTGAATACAGGTGCTCCCCGAGTCCCCGACTTATGATTTTTCGAATTTACGGTGACGATTGCGATGCACTAAAAATTGTAAAATATATAGAAAATATTTCAGCATCGTTGGCAGGCCAGTGTAATAGCATGATGTACACAGACGTTCGGATGATGTCCAGAAGTACGCAGATGTCCCCCGGATCACTCGCTTCGCGCAATGCCTCACCTTCTCCCGCAACTCGCAGAGTCACCTTGTGATCGGTGTACTGTACAGTGCATTACCACAGGTTTTTTTTTTTTTGCATGATTCAAGAGCTAATATGAATTCAAAAGCATGTCTTCTATATGAAAAGACTCCTGGGTAGGCTAGGCTAAGCTGGGCTAAGATAGGCTGAGATACCTAAACTAGGCTAAGTGGTTCAACACAGTGGTTCGACATACGGTATTTTTGACTTGCGATGGGTGTGGTGGGACACATCTCCATCATAACTTGAGCTTAGACCAGTCTGGACTTTCACCTCTAATTTCTCATTAACAAGGTTTCAGCCTGCAGACCCTCTGCTCCCAAGATGTTTTTTGCACAATTCTGTATAACCTCTAAAGATTGTTGTGTGTGAAGATCCCAGGAGATCAGCAGTTTCTGAAATACTCAAACCAGCCCATCTGGCACCAATAACCATACCAGATCCACACTCCATTTTCTTTTATCCCCCCATTCTGATATTTCATGTGGACAATAAACATCCACTATATATGCTTAAGGGCATCTATCTGTTTTCATTAGTATATAATTACCTGTTACTTTGAAGCATTGTGCTTTTGTAAGCTTAGAATGTTATATCTTCATCGGGCACGCAACCAGTTCTATAGAGCCGCCATGTTGTGGCGTGACAGTAGACGGTGCCTTCTGCGTTGATTTTTCTTTACAAGTGGCAGCATGAATCCATAAGGAAGCATAGGAAGGATCACAAAAGAAGAAAGGAAGACAAAGAAGGATAAATAAGAGGAACCTATGTTTGCTGGTGCTGGCCAACAAACTTGAGAATCCAAATTTTGAAAGGTGAAAGATCATACTTATTATTTAGCATGGAAAACGCAAGGGAGTATGTATGCAAGTACAGTGGATCCTTGGATTGAGAGCATAATTCGTTCCTGAGATGTGCTTGCAATCCAAAGCACTTGTATATCAAAGCAGATTTCCCCATAAGAAATAATGGAAACTCAGATGATTCATTTCACACCCCACAAATATTTATATAAAAATGGTTAATACAAAATATAAAGTAAAAATACATAAAACTGTCATGAATTTGCCTGTGCGTGCAGCGCACTTGTTCAGGGCATGTTAGAGAACTTGCGCCGCTAAAGACTACTTCTGGGTTTTCCCCTGCAACGCCACCGGCATGGGTAGCGACAGGTGTACCGGATTGGGACTGATTGCGGGAGCTATACAAAGGCTCACGCAAGCACGCCAAGGTTGCAAAGCATTAGTTGCCATTTCCCGCTCTTACCAAGCCTTGCTACTCCCATGTTTGCTTTCTCCAGTTTTGACCAAGTTTCTGTTTCTTGTTATTCTCGTGTTTATGCCGGTCTCTGATATGCTGTTTGCACCTTGGTTGACCTTTACCTGTTTTTTGACTCTGCTTCTGCCTGATATTATAGTAAACCTATTTGGTTTAGCACTGCTGTCTCCTGCCTGCACACGTGTCCACCGCACCCCCACCACACCTGACAAAAACAAAATAACCTGCACTTTACCTTTAAAAAGAATCGCGGCTGGTGTGAGGGAGAGGGGAGAGGAGGAGGATTATTGCGTAGGATGACTTTCACTACAACTCACAAAATCACTGCAATCAGTCAGCTTACTGTAATCTTTCTTTTCATCCGACGTTAACAAGGAAACTATCCAATGATAGCTGCTTTTGCCTCCTTTTGAGGATTTCGCCAAAATGTAACATTGCATCGTCATTAAACAGATCCATCGCTCACACTGCTACAGCCTTATTTGGGTGGTGCTTTTCTACGTTTCTAAGTTTTGCACTCTTTCCCACATTTAACACATCTCCCTGATCTCATTTGAAGGGAGGGTTTTCTCAGTCTTTTTCTATGCTAGCGCGGATGTTGACTATACGAGTGAGCCACAATCCCGCAGTGAGTGAGAGAGAGGTTGTGATCACGTGAGGCTCGGCAGCCGAAGCGTACCCATACTACTCGTATTGCAAGACATCACTCGTTAACCAAGTCAAAATGTATTAAAATTTTTTGCTCGTCTTGCAAAACACTCACAGACCAAATTACTCGCAAGCCACAGTTCCACTGTACTTTGAAGTACACTACAGGCACCTGGCAGCTACCCAACTTTCTGATACGTGCATGGAAAGGAAGGGGTAAGGAAATGGCATTGAGTTGTCTGAATTCTACATAGTGGACCATGCTCTTAACCTGTATCTGCATGATTTTTTTTTGGGATTGTAATCATGGCAGCAGCACATGACCGCATGAATGTACAGATGTACAGGTGATCCTAATAAAGTGGAGACTAAGCGCATTTTCCACCTCAAATGCACTGTATAATCAGTATTGTAGATTCAACAAGCAAACAGGTATATGCAGACCGACTGATCCGAAGCAAATACCTTTAAATAATTTATGTTGCATCTAAAAGGTAAGAAGTGCTACTTTGTTTAGTTCTGATGCTGTGCACAGCCAAGCTGATCACATCACTCCCTGAACAGGGATGGAGCTCATAAAAAGAAGACTACACCAAGTTAATGAGTAGGAATTTCAAGTTGGGGCGTGAGGGGTTTGTTTGTTTAGCAGAGGTAGGTGAACAGGGAATTTCATCCAGTTTTTTGCTGAATGAACTATGCCAGTACAGCGTAGGTAGCAAGACTAAGATGACGTGTACATAAATTAAATGCAGCTTCCCTTAATGTGACTCCCAGGGATACTTCAAGATTTAACCCAAAAATCCATCTTTGATGCTCCCATTATTAATTTGTGAACTAATTTACTTAAAACACAATAGGTGATCTTGGTTATCATTTGCAAATCAAATCTTCATGTGTGACGATAATCAAGGCCAGTGGCTGGCGAAGCACCACAAGAGGATTGTCCTTTAATGTTTCTGCTCCAGCCCTGCTGACTTTGACCACACCTGGTCTAAAAAGAAATTTCACTGCATCCCCAGAACAAATCACAATTAATCAATATAATCCAGTCCCTTTTAGCTACAGGCTTTGCTGAGCTGCTTGTAGTGACTGTAGTCAAGAATATACGTTGGTTCCTTGGGCTGGAAGCAGCGTTGTAAACATTCACTTTGCATGAAAGGAGGCTGATTAAGTCAGTGAAAATGTCAAAAAGGTTGTCTTTGTAAAATAACGAAAATGACTTTTAATTAGTTGGTAAAAAAATAGAATTTATAAAAAACAGACAAGGAAAACATAAAACCATTTAACATATAAAGCTGTTTTTTCCTTTTATCTATAAGAATGGTTTTTAATGTTCAAAACTGTCCTTTTGCAGATGTACAATTTTTCCAATCACAAATCCCACCCGAGTACAGTACAAATATTCTGTTCTACCGTTAACAAAATGCCACCGGGGAATCAACACTGCACTTTTTGTCAAGTGCTTTGTTTATTTCAAATGTAATAAAGAAGCATCCAAACGTCAGTAAAGGTGGAAGGGGGGGAGACCCAAACAATACACATTGGGGATAAAAATAAAAAGTTTAGAGAACTGATTGTTCAAAAGAATAGCTTCACACTAAGGTTTTAATACCAACAAAAAGCCTACTTCAAATAGACCTGCTCTGCAAGCCACCCAACACCCAAGATCTGAAAGAAAGGTTGGCGAGGGAGGGAGGGAGGGAGGGAGGGAGAGCGAGAGCGAGAGAGAGAGGGGTGGTCAAGGGCTGCAGCAGGCTTTAATGCTCTTAATGAAGGTGAGAGAGAAATGGCACAGCGCGCGCGCACACACACACACAGTCCTGTCATAAGGACTCCAACACATCACAAACCGCAATAAATAAATATTTTCTCTTAAGAAGGCTTGCTGGATTTGTGTTGAGGATGATTTTTCATTTTATTTATCTATAGCATTTCAATGGTTTTTGTTTTACACCCACACACACGCACACACCCCCCCTCTCTCTCTCTCTGACAATATTTTCAGAAATATTTACAGACCACAGCAGCCCAATCTGGGCATCGTAGGTAATGCTACATCACATACACACAATTTCCTAACAAATGAAAAACAAAACACACACCAAAAAAAAAAAAGAAAAAAAAAAAAAAGAAAAAAGAAAAGAAAAGAAAAAGCAGCAGTCTGGGTTGCTTTTCACACAAAGCACCAATCATCAGACCAAGTCTTCTGGAAACACTGATTTAACAAATCAGTATTAAGCCTTAAAACCCCTCAAGTCCTGACATACAGTATTTGCTTTGCTTAGAACTGTAATGGGATCAGTGTGTTTAAAGGGAAAGTGACATGTAATGCAGAGGGTGCTATGGTGGCATACAAGGCCTCATTTCCTCTTTTCCTAAATTCCCTCCTCCTCCTCCACCTCCTCCTCCTCCTCCTCCTCCTCACCACGTTCTCTGTAGATATCCCTCACCAGAAGGACTTGAGTTAGTAGGCTCTCCAACACATACTTGTCTAGAGGAGTTGAACTGAACCACTGAGGACTGTCTGACGTAGAGGCAACCTCTGGCTTCACATAGAAGAAATCTGTCCTCTGCCTCACAGACTCAGGGCTGGGAAAAGCAAGCATGAAATTCATCTTAGATGGACTGATGATTTGTTTATTCATTTACCAAAAAAAAAAAAAAAAAGGGCTACTTGAAATGTGGAACATGAGTATTATATAAATATTTAAAAATAATGGTGTTTTATTTTAATCCAACCAAAAGTGCAGTGCCACCAACTTAGCTAGTTGGGATCAGTTAAATATATTTACTAGGGTGGGGGACCAAAATTTTTGAAAATGGCAGAAGAAAAAAAGTTAAAAAAAATAAAAATAAAAAAAAGGCCTACAACTCCAAAATGAAAAAACCTTATGGTGTAAAAGTTGGAATATCTGTGTTACACTGGGCATAGTCACTTTAAAAAAAAAAAAGGATCATACACCTGGATTCAGGTGAGACTCACCACTTAGACAGGTAGAGTTCATACAAACGGCACTCATGTTTCTTAACGGGACAGTGAGTGGAGCCTCCCGAACCATCGTTCCGATCAAAGTTCGAGTCACTAGCCTCTTTACGCCTTCTCTTACTTGCTGTTGGTTCTGTTCACGTGGGCGAGACAGAGATCAACACAAAAATAACCTCTGAATCAAAGACCACGAAAGACAAGCAACAACACTTAAAATTTAATAGTTGGTCCTGGGTACACTGGAAATCTGAAAGATTAACCTTAAGGCCTCCTCCATGAATGAGCAACAGGCATGTAACGATTCAGCCAATTCACAAGTCGAGTCGATTCATGATACTGGGCTCACAATTCGATTTCTCCATGATATTTTTGAGAAAAAAAAAAATTAAAAGAATTTTAATTACAAAAGAAGTACCATTTACTTTATTCTTTAAATCAACTCAAATATTCTTTTTTGTTAAAGAAAAAAAATTCCCTACTTTTTCTTAATAACCAACAGTGTTTATAAGCATTTGTAAAGGTTGACGTAAACTACAAATACTTATGAAAAAAATGAAAAAAGCTAAGTTTTCCTAAAAATGAGAGAAAAAAAAATCTTCAGCATAAAACAGCTACCTCTATTTGTTTCCGTTTCCTTTAGCTTTTGGCCATCTGTAAAAACAAAGCCCCGATGTCTTTCTGAATTTGTTTGTAAATTAGCACAAAAGTGGCATTATTTTAGTTGTTCTTGTGCGTTTTCATGGCATTAGAGCCGTTGACGTCATGTGAATTCCCACTATTGTACATTATTGCGCCCTCTGCTGTTTAAACACCGTAATTATAGCTAGGAAAAACTACGGTTAATCACAGCTCAATTTTAATTCTCAGAAATTTGCATTGCGATTCCTTTAAGCACTGTGTCTTGTTACATGCCTAATGAGCAATACTGTTCAGAAAGCTCAATGATTTTAAAAGAAGTCTGAGAAAATGCTCATGAGACACGATAAAGAATAAAAACGCAGCAAACGGTGATCAATCACTGGTAACAGGCAATTAAACTACACACCATCATAAGACAAATGTACAGGAGTCTATTAGATCTCAAACAGGTGTAACCTGACTGTGGTGAAACGTACCATGCTGATCCTGTGAGATGGAGGGGACGCAAATACAGACAGTGGTGTCATGATTGTGAGGTTTAGAAGTGCTGGGTCCATAGACGTTTCCAAAAGAGAGGCGCATGTGCTGCTCAACAGTGCGCAGGCCAAAGTATTTTGTGTTGAGATAGACGAGCGAGCGCAGGACAACTGACGGGGAATGTTCTCCTAGCTGTCTGCTGCTCCACAGAAACTGTTCCTCTACACGACCCCACAGAGAGCCTGAACACAGCAACATACAATTAGATACATCTTCTACATATGCATGAAAGATTTATATTGTATTTTTGAGGCTGCATATAGGGGGAGGGTGGGGGGAATGACACTTCAGAGTAAAACATTAAGGTCAAAATGTCCTCATAGTGGTGAGTCAACATCTTTAGTTCAGGATGTGAACAGCAGTGGTTCTAATCATTGGACATTTTTAAACAATCTCAACAGGAAATGACGAGTACGCCAAAAGTTTTACCATCAGGAAGCACACTGGGTTGCCAGCCTTTGAGAACCTTGTTAAGTTCCTCCTCAAATGCACTGTAGAAGGGGTCATTAAACAGGTCATCTGTCCTCCCTTTTTCCTGCAAATACTTTAAACAAACCAGTAGACCATCAGGAAGAATAACAGTAGAGTATGAGTGACCGGGCGAGTCATTAAGAAGAGAACTTTCGACATAACTGCTACAAACAGCACATGTATCAGGTTGTTTAAAAAAAAAAATACATAAAGCTCTGTGTAGCTGTGTGTATGCATGTATATACACAAATGGAAATCAAAATTAGAGAACACCCTACAATTTCCTAAATACCAAAGGTCACTACGAAGTCCTATTTGGAAATGATCCAAACAGGAGTGAAAGAGCAGTATTTTAACCATATGTCATGAGTTACACAAATTCAGAAGTACAGTATAAGAAACTTAAATTAGATATTTGAAAAAGAACACCGATCAAAATTAGAGAACAGCAATGACTGGAGCATGAAGAAAAATCACAACTAAAATGTTTAAGGTTACAACAGTCAAAAATTTAACAGGAAGTGTACAGGCCGGTGCTTTGAATGACTTCAGCACATCTGCGGCCACAGGACATCACTAGTCTCTCAC
>JAQMCW010000034.1:8186451-8197126 GCA_030068335.1 Chrysichthys cranchii
CTCACACCAGCCACGATTCTTTTTAAAGGTAAAGTGCAGGTTATTTTGTTTTTGTCAGGTGTGGTGGGGTTGAATAAAAAGAAACGGAAACTTAGTCAGAACCGGAGAAAACAAACACGGGAATAATAAGGCTTGGCAAGAGCTCGGAAAATGGCAACTAATGCGCGAGTCTTTTTTATAGCTTCCGCAATCAGTCCCAATCCGGTACACCTGTCGCCACCCATGTGACGTGCTGTGGCGTTGCGGAGGAAAACCAGGAAGTAGTCTTTAGTGTGCGAGTTCTCCGACACGCGCCACTATTGGGAGTGCTTAGAACAGGTGCGCTGCACGTGCGCGGCCAAATTCACGACAGTTTTATAAATTTTTACCTTATATTTTGTATGACGTTTTGTCATTTTTAGATAAACATTTGTGGGTTGTGGCACGAGTGATCTGAATTTCCATTATTTCTTCTGGGGAAACTCGCTTTGATATACGAATGATTTGGATTACAAGCACGTCTCTGGCGTGAATTACGCTCGCAAACCGAGGTTCCACTGTATATATAGGGCTTATGATGCCCTCGGTAGAGAAATATCTAGAAGGTTTTTAGTAGACAAGACACTTGTCCATGGCCTTTTTCAGTAAAATTACTGAAGGGGAATAAAGTGCAAAAATAAAGCATACAAATGATTAATTCTACCAAGTGATATTAAAGCATTCACATAAATTAACTACAAAAAGGTAAAATGCTTAGATTTACGTTTGCATGCAAAAACCCAAAATTTAACAAAACCAATTATGAACATTATTTCTAATCATTATTTAGGCATCGAAGCAGGAATAAATTCAGCCATTCTAATTAAAATGGGCTCAAATAACATCCAAAGCAACAAACAATTTTCCATTCATAAGAACATCCACTCATTTCAACTACATCTGAAGTACATGTTAATAAAGACTAACTTATGTGCTGTGTCATTTTAAATGGCTCAATAAGGTATTAAACATGGCACATATCCAAAAAAAAACAAAAAACAGAAGAGCTGTTTTTAGATCAATTTGTTAATTAAACTAGCAACAATATCAGATAAAATTAATTGTGCAAGTTGTCAATACATTACCAGATCTCTGGTGAGTCCCCGTCTCGCCATTCTGAACTGGCTGGGTAGCTGAGTTAACACGTCCTGGGTTGAACGTTGGTGAAGGTTTGCTAGCTGACCCTTGGCTCTCCTGAGCCTCTGGGTTTAGGCTGAACGTACTACTGATCTGCAAGCCGTTCTCTGCAGTTTCCAGCTCTCCACCAGCCTCGGCTCCCTCATTCCCCTTCAATGACGTCACACTTGTGATTTTGAGGTTGATGCTTTTCTCGTCAGATGGGGCTACGGACGTCTCTTCGGACGTCGACAAAGCCACCTCTGACGAACACGACCCTCCCAGTGTGGTGACACTAGCAATTTTGATTTCTGAGTCTGGTTCTGTGCTGCTTAATGCTTCCCTGGCCTGACTCGATGGCAGGGAAGAGGAGGAAGAGTCTCTTTGCTCAGAATCTTCTTCATCGTCTATAACAATGGGTTCAGTCTGGCTTTTGGGAGCCATGGTTGCCGCAGCTGTGGAGGAGGGAGGAGGAGTGCTGGAGGATGCTGTTGCTGTGCTGGCTGGCTCTGCACTGTCTGTGGTCTCAGCAGGTGTAGGGCTGCTAGAGGGGCTTGCTGCGTTTTTCCCCTCCTGAAATTGAGGCTCCTCCACCAGCACAACGTCATCATCGTTATCCTCTGGAGCCTTGGACACATCTGTTGTCATGACACCAGTTCCTGGATGCTGCTCATCTGAGCACAGTTCTGTTGAGGGTGTGGTTTCCATGGGCTCATGCCCCTCGTTTAATCCCTCCTCCACATCTGTCCTGGGCTCCAACTCTTCATCCATTGCTTAGGTAACCAACCACCTGTTACTTACCACAAATAAAGAAGTGAGGCATTCATCTAGGGGGAAAAAAGAAAAAAGAAAAAAAAAACTGACAATGAGATGACTGGTAGACTGATATTTGAGCTTTATTAAAAATTAATACTGGTCAGCCACAAAAATTACAGTTTACTTCACCCATCCAAAAGCAATGCAGCTGAACCCAATGTAAAAAAACAAAACAAAAACAAACAAAAAAAACCCAGCCATCTTCTTTCATCTAGTGCTCATAATCACGAGTCCAACTGGCCTCATTACTGTCTCAGACAGACACTTTTATATTCTAATTTCATGTTCCGAATGCTGTTATGACCTTCTCATGTTAAGCATCATTCCTGGAGCCCCACATGTATGCATCTTGGTTACATTGCATCTATGGTTACCATGGAAATGAAAGCATCAAGGGACAGTTCCTGTCGATGCGATCTGTAACAGCGTTCACTATGCAGCAGCAGGTCACATGCATTATGTGCTAGAGACAAAGGATTAACCTCTGCTTGACTAATTACCAACAGACAGTGAAATAATCTGCAACTTTAGTCACGTCACAGCAGCCACATTATACCATAGGCCTTCCTACCAACTTGAAGTAAAGGCAACATCCTAATACTCACTAATGCCTTGGGTCTGGGGAAAGCAGGCAGGATGCTAAAATGGCTGCAACAAAGGCTTTCATTCACAAGGAAACTTGGTGCTAAAATTAAATCTTGTTTGTCCACTATTTATCTGTAACCATCAAGTGATATCCCTCCCAAAATACTGCAAACTGTCTAGCAGTCCTTACTCATAAATGCACTGTAGCAACTACGGCCCAAACAGCAACCTGTAAAGAATGTATTCCAATAAACACCACTGGGTCACCAGAACATGCGCTCACTGGCTGATAAACTGGTTTGCTCTTGACTGTATTTTATATCCTGCTTTATGCAGTCCAGCAGACACGTGCTGAAATGGCTTTACATTAGTGAGGTTTTATACACAGAAACAACACTCACTTGCTCACTTTCTGCTGCTTAACCCTGTTCAGGGTCGCGGGGGGAAGCTGGAGCCAATCCCAGCTGACTTCAGGCGAGAGGCGGGGTACACCCTGGGTAGGTCACTGATCCACCGCAGGGCGACACACAGAAACAGATGACCATTCAAACTCACATTCACACCTACGGGCAATTTAGAGCAGCCAATCAGATTAATCCCCTCTGTGCACGTCTTTGGGGGGGGGGACCGGAGTTCCTGGAGGAAACCCATACGGACACGGGGAGAATGTGCAAACACCACACAGAAAGGCACCCAGGTTGCCCCGAGGGAATGAACCTAGAACCTTCTTGCCCTGAGGTAACTGTGCTAACCACTACACTACCGTGCCACCCCAGGAGCAGCATGATGATTTTTTTTTTTTTTAAATAAAAATAAAAAAATGCCCGACAGCAGATGTGTATCCTGGCTGGAGCAGTGAATTTTCTGGGGGCGACTATATACAAGGAGAACATTTAAAGCCAAGTGCTAACTTCCAGTGTCAGGTAGCCACACGGTCCTCCATTTCGCTCTAAAGCTCACTAGGATTTAAGTAATGCTGCATGTACGACTTCGTCTGGATCCCCCCCCCTCTATCCATTAGCTCATAGAAATGTAATTACATTCTTTTCCTTCAATTACCCGGCAGTAAATTCCACATAACAATAACGAGAAATCGGTTACCCTGACACGCTAGCTAGTTAATTTGGCATCTTTGAGCGGTTGTGCTTGTGGTGATTTTGCCACATTTAACCATTACACGCAGTTCAATCTGAATGCTACGCATCTCTTTTGCCTCAAGTAAAGGAAATAAGTCAAATTTAACTTGCACTTCACACGCCGCAGCATACTGCAAAATCCTCAAAGCTTTTCAAAAGGTGCTTGCGCCTGGTTACGGTTGCTAAGCTACAACTGGTTAATCATTCTTTAGGGAAGGAGTTTGGTCAGCTAAGAGAGAGACACTATAATTATTATAGCTTGGCTGCAGTGGTTAAAACAGCTAGGCTAATAAGCTAAGCTAGGAAGTTAAAGAGCTAAGCTCATTTTAAAAGCCTAACTGTGTTTTTGGAAACACCTTTAGGAAGCACAGAGAGCGCTGTAACAGTGATACAAATGACTTTCTTTTTACCGTGTTTATACACTACATAGGGTAAAGCAATGTCGCAGTGCACCTTCACACAATGCTGCTCTATATTTGATTCATTAAATAGCTGACACACAAACATTTGCTTTACTTCCACCACAATCAAAGAAATGGCACCTACAATCGAGCGATTTAACAAATTAAGTTTAGAGGAGTTGTTCTCCATGATCTGCTTTTACAGAGAGATCGCACCGAAAGTACCGTTTAGTTAAACACAATAGGGGTTAGTCGGGGTCTAAATGCTCAAACAGGACATGCCGATTTGTTTTATGAACCACGCGTGACTTTGTTCGCTAGTCCATTTTGCACTGTCCCTGAAAGACACAGGAACAAACCGATAACAAGCAACGGCTGTATTTTACACAACGGGCACGGTGTAAACAGTGGTTGTTTTAAAAAATATAGATATATCCAAAGGCGAGACTGGCACGTCAAGTAGAAACGACAAACCACTTGAAAGAAAGGACCTGAAGGCGATGCAGAAATCAGTCAGATCAATTCAGATCAAATCAGTCGAAACGCCAGTCAGAGCTCTCGGGTCGGATTCCAAGGCGCTATTCAGAAACACACACTGCATACATACTATTGCGGATATTTTATACGTCGTCAGGGTTCATCTAACAAACGTTGGGGGGGCTAATCGTAGCTAGCTGGCTAATGTAAAGTCTGGCAAACACGCATCAGATTAGATTTGGAAAATACACTGGGCAGAACACATACCCGGAGAACACGAGCACATGATTCAGAAATTCATACAACAGATGTGACGAGTTTTCTGTTCTCTGTGTCCATTTAGCTATGTAGCATGAGTATATTAACACCCTAGCAGTACAGGAGAAGTTCAGACAACACCTTCTGACTAGATGTGAGAAATAAACAATACTTTGGTGTAAGACAGTAGGATACAGTAGTCTGCATTGGCAATCCTCACATCTGGTCAAAAAACATTGAAGAATTTGACTTATTTTAACGCACTCAATCTACTATTCATATAGAAAAACTACTCATACAGGGACTTTACTTAATCCAAGGCTACTAATCTGACAAAAATGTGCTACTTAACAAAGAAAGGCATATAATGGCTTACAGTTGGAGACATTTACACTCGCCACCCACTTTATTAAAAACACATGTACATCGCCCATCATGTCAGCAATGCAAAAAAAATAAAAAATAAAAAAAGAGCTTCAGTTAATAGAACACGAGAACGGGGGGAAAAAAGTCTGACCTCTGTGACTTTAACCATGGCATGGCTGCTGGTACCAGATGGGACGGTTTGTGCATTTCAGAAACTGGTGATCTCCTGGGAATTCCACACACAACAGTCTCTATAGTTTACCCAGAATGGTACAAAAAAAACAAAAAAAAAACCCAAAACAAAACCAACAACCTGTGTGTGGAGGGTCTGCAGACTGAAACACCTTGATGACAGACTGGTCTGAGTTGATCAGAAGTCTACAGTAACTCAAATAGTCACTCTTTACAACCATGATGAGCAGTAAGGCATCTCAGCATGTAACAAATATGGAACCTTGAGGTGGATGAGCTACAACGGCAAAAACCCACATCAGGTTCTATTCCTCTCAGCCAAGAACAGGAAGCTGAAGCTGACATGCTTTTCTGCTCTCCACAGTTGTAAAGAGTGATTATTTGAGTTACTGTAGACTTCCAGGCAGCTCAAACCAATCCGGCCATTTTCCAATCCCAGATCAGCTGTATTTTCTAAAATACTCGAACCAGCCCACCTGGCACCAACAAACCACATCATGGGTAAAGTCACAGAGATCAGACTTTTTTTTTTTTTTTTTACTCTGATGTGAAAATTAACTGAAGCTCTTCATTTGTATCTGCAAGATTTTTGCACTGCACTGCTGCCACATGGTTGGCTGATTAGATAACCGCATAACTGTGCAGATGTTACTAATAAAGTGGATGCCAAGCAAATATATCATTTATATTTAGAGTCTCAGAGTGACAATGTCAGATTTCTGACACAGGAAAGTCATCAGGACAGAGGACACGGTGCTTTCTGGTTTCCCTTTAACATGATGAGGTGTGGGATTTTCGGTCTTAGTATTTTCAGTAGAGACAGTGGTGAAGAAATGACTGTTTACAGCTGCCATAATGCAAGTGATAATGGGAACAGGTCATTCATAAACAAACTGGGGGGAAAAAACTGCCAAATCCCTGTAGTATATAAGAAATAAAATACTTCAGTACACACAGTTACTGGAAAATAATGGACTTTGGGGCGACTACACCTGCATCACCTCACCCACTCACAGGTTAGCTCCTAACAGCACAACCCACAACCCGACAACTGCAGACCCATATTCTTCGACTTTACGTCAGCCTGAATTATAAGTGTCTAACAAAAAGAAAGTCTTTACAGCCCCACAAGTGTTTGTGAATCAACAAAATCTCAATTGCCCCACCTGCTAGAAACTACAATCCTGACTAAGCTGCCTTTCACCCCAAAAGGCCTACAGTACTGTAATAACATCACAAACTGTGATTAAAAAAAAACAAACAAAAAAAACAAGTGTTGACCGATGCAACAGTGTAACACAAATACTCCTATTGATTACAGGATTCAGAGTTCACAATGGCTGGAACTATCGTACAGTTGCCTGCACAACAGTGCACGATACAATTTCTGATCAATCAAAGGTGCTTTACATATCCCCAGGGTTCAAAAACAGCCACATCTATTGTTCCTCTTCGCAGGACATGTGCAATGGGTGTGTGAAGTCTTCACACGTGCTAATATGGGGCCCACAGACAAACAAAAACCAGCATCAAATCAATAACAATCAGCATGCAATAATCATGTACCAGTAGAGCGTCAGACACTGATGCATTTCAACGGGAAGAACTTCCCCCTGCTCTGGAGTTCTCCAAATGCAGAACGAGCACACAATCCCGTTCGTCTGAAGAGGAAACGGAGTGAGGCCCACTAGGGCTGAGCCCTTCCCTGTGCACTCGAGTAGAGCAGGCTGGGGGTTTGGGACTGGACCAGGGCCGCAGCTCCACGGGGCCGAGAGCACGCGCTACCCCAAGTCTCAGCTTTAAACACACGACACCACCACCACCACCACAACAACAACTCGTCTGGGTAACTGTGTAGAGTGAGAAGTGTGTGCTGGGCAAGCTGCTGAAGTGCGGCCGTGTTTCAGTTCACCGTGCTCCCACCGCTGGCCCTCTGTGGCGCATGCAGCCATTGGATTAGCGTGGAAGTGCAGGGAGGAGAGCCTGCGCGAGTGCGTGCGTGTGCATGTGCGCGCGCGTGCGTGCGCGAGACTGCGCCATTGTTATTAGCTTCGGAGAAACGTCGCAAGTTATTCGCGAATAATCGCAGCGCCGGCAAGCAAGTACACAGACGACCAGTGGAAAAAAAAAAAAAGAAAGAAAGAAAGAAAAAAAACCCCCAAGCACTTCAATTTCCCCAAGCCCCCCCATCAATTTAGGCTCTTTGTTATGGCCTCCTCGCCATATATGAGGAGATTCCTAATTAACGTTAGGAATAAAAACAACACAACAGACATCGTCGAACAACACACAGGGTGTGACTTAGGACGAGTTTTAGTGTCGGGACTCTTGGGTGAACGATTTAATTCGGAAGTTACCCCCGAGCTTTTACCCCGGGCAGATAAAAAGGACGTACCCGTGGTCACCGGAGGGGGCGCCATACACTTCGGAGCATCAACTATAAACGCCTCGGTACACAAATGTACAAAACCGAGCCGACCGTTGTAGGGCTACTGACTCGAGGAAGCGTTAAAGCACACACAACGCTCCGCTCCTGAGGTAAACACTGAGCCCTGGGTGAGGACAGAGTCCCCCCTCAGAGGGTAGTGCGGTCTCCCGCCGCCATTAGAGAGCCGGTGAAACAATACGCGGACGCGCAGAGCGCCTACAGCCCCCTACAGCACGGAAGAGAGGGGGAGAAAATCTCAGGCGGGGTGGAAAAAATAATAATAATTGCCTGCCTCTCTCCTGGTTAAATTAGATTTCGGAAGCACGCAGGTGAGCCGAATCGTGTCTTTAGGACGAGCTATGGACTACAGACAGTTGTGAGAACTTTGGCCAATTAAGCAGGGTAGCTATAGCATCAAAAAAGCGCCAGTGAAAATTCTTACCGGAGTAGAGAGCTGGAAAACGATATAGCGCCAGTTTTGTGCCTTGACATAAATTCAGATGCGCATGCGCGAAAACGTACGGACGTTCCAGGCGCGTGGGAGGATACTGCCAACGAGGTCCTTGCCGCTCGTTATCGCGCATGCGCACTGCTCGGCGATCAACTTGAAAATTGAAATCCAAAAAAAAAAAGACCCCCCCACACCAAAACACAAGGCTTACATGTAGTCGATCACGTGTGCGGTTTTTATAGTGATATTTAACATCCAGTTCCATAGTCATGTCCTTGTACCATAAGTTCTGAATTATACACTTCATGAGCAAGTCTTTGTTTTAAATATCACCATACTTTGTCCTTGTGTGGACATATATAACCACTCTTTGTCTTGTATCTTCGGTTCTCTTGTGGCTTGGGGGGTTATGTACAGATTTTAATAACACTGCTTAGGTGCACTGAAACGCCTCTGTGCTTGCTCAGGAAATACGGTACACAAAATACCGGTTTTAGACACACAGTAACTATCAGCAGAGCCAATGGCCAAAGCATGGGTGAAACACATGACTTGTGTAAGTGCTGTCAGGAGGGTTGAATTCTCCAGGATGAGAGGTGAGAGAGAACTAAACAACGTGCACTAACCCCACTGAACTGTACACAGGCGTCAAAATATGGCGGCCCACGTACAGAACGGAAAATACAGTGAAAAATAAGAGGATTCACTAGGCCTGCTGAGAAGTTTCTGGCTCTGGATCACGTGCACATACATACCTTATCGTTTACTCCAGGACGGGTTGGAGACCTCCCCCAGGATTGAACATGTACTGTTCAACAGACTGATTTTCACAATAAATCAAACCAGATCAAGTTTCAGAAACCCAGAACCGAGTTTTACATGAACGAGGAGCCCACCTTGTGGTTTTACAGTGCATCAGTGAGTGCACACAAGAGACGGGGCCATACGTCGGCTTTTTTTTTTAATGGAAATAAAAGTATCCTACCGTTTATGTGGTATAATCTAACGGACTACATGGTACTCTTGCCTCCCTGTGGATGTGCATCTCTTCTCATGGCCTTCGTTTTAACCAGGTTATACTGCTTTCCGCTCTGGGTTTTATCTACAGTATGTTAATGAGCAGCACATCTACAGAAGCATTAGTAGGTGTGGGACTTTTATTTTGACAAGCCCGTGACTCATATTCGGGGCGCGTCCAAGTTGCTGCACGTTTCTCACGATGGCTGATTTATGAGCTTTCGGCTCAGTTTAGTGAGGGATAGAGGCGGGTTTCTTATGATATGATTACTTGCGTATAATCCGAAGTTTTGAACAGTTATTTTCTGATGATAAAAAAAACAAGAAACAAAATAAACCTGTTTAATCAGTATTGTTGAAAGCGTTACCGTGTGCAGTTCCTTATTGTAACGGCGTCCTTAAAATGAACCGAGGCCCTCGCGCTTAAAGCCGCAGTGAAGTCAGGAACAACTCGAATTGTTGGCATTTTTATACATGGTTTATATATTTAAGTTCATTAATGTTGGGTTAATTGCTTATTTAAGTTTAATACTGCTCAGGGTAAACCCAGTAAAGCCGGTCTATAAACACAAAGGAACTTATTTGTAAAAGAGTCAAGGAGTCGATTCGGAGCCAATAGAACCGACTCCGAAATGAAATGGTCAGCATAACTGCAAGCTATTGGAAATCGTTTTATTTTTTATATTTATTTATGGATTCATTTGAATAAACGTCAATTCTAAATGTTCAAAGACGTCTCACTATCACATTCTGTGTTAAATACCATATTTTAAATTATCCTGTTAAATTCTGTAGAAAATGGAGAGCATGTATGGTGTGTAATGAAAAGTAAATAACCAAAACAAATGCTGTGGGTGTAATACTTGGACGATAGCATATAAAGTGTTCAGAGGAACAGGAGGGCTTAGATAAAAGGCCTTCATCAGCTTTTTAAGCATTCTGATCAGCATTAGAAAGGACAATTCATGACAGGACCCAAAGGACTGCAAGACCATTGTATTAGACACACCTTACATGTACACTCAGTGGACCTCTCACTTTGTATTTGCATACAATTACTGACTACTTATCACATTTCTACCCAGACCCATCAGGAGAAAATAGTCTGAGACCACCATATTCTCTCTCGGTCTCTCCATCTCTCTAGTTAGGGTTACTGTTCATGAAGATGATTTTGTGTTCATCAGGTTTCAGTCAAGTTATGTAGCATCAAGAAATGTGTATGCTGACAACCGCATGGCCAACTATTTCATACTTAGCTGCAATTAATCCTCTTTAGTATCTTTTCTGCTGTTGTAATGTGTCTCACCAGAAGTCACAAAGCATTATCACATTAGTAACTTACAGTGGCTTGCAAAAGTATTCGGCCCCCTTGAACTTTTCCACATTTTGTCACATTACAGCCACAAACATG
>JAQMCW010000034.1:8207853-8217853 GCA_030068335.1 Chrysichthys cranchii
GAATGGGACCAAATTCCAAAACACAAAACTCCAGAAACTCATAACCTCGGTACCCAGACATCTTCAAACTGTTTTGAAAAGAAGAGGAGATGCTACACCATGGTAAACATGTCCCTGTCCCAACTATTTTGAGGCCTGTAGCAAGCATCAATTTTGAAATGAGCTCATTTTGTACATATAATTATAAAATTTCTCAGTTTAAACATCTGTTATCTATGTTCTGTTGTGAATAAAATATTGGCTCATGTGATTTGGAAGTCTTTTAGTTTTCATTTTATTCAAATTTAAAGAACATCCCAACTTTGATGGAATTTGGGTTGTGTGTGTATATAAATATACACACTTAAAAAAAAAAGAAGAAAAAAAAAGAAAGAAAAAAAAAAAGATGACAGCTGTGCACACAACTGGCATTATCTAAACCAGCTTCATGAGGAAATCACCCGGAATGCTTTCCAGTTAACAGCTCTGCCTTGTCAAAAGTTCCTTAGTGGAATGTCTTGACTTCTTAATGCATTTGAAGTCAGTTGTGTTGATATACAGTAAACAGTCCTATTACACTGTAGTAATCCACATTATGTCAAGAACTGCTCAACTAAGTAAAGAGAAATGACAGTCCATCATTACTACAAGACATGAAGTGTCTTTTAGTAAAGAAAAGAAAAACATTGAATTAGGAGGTGAGCCCAAACATTTGGCGATTCAGCTATTCAGTTAATGTGTAAATTGTTTACTAAAACTGTGACGTGACCTTTGAGTAACATTTCTGTCTTAAAAACTAAAATACTGTAGACACGTCTTACCTCCTGGTCCAGATTATAGTCCTCTTTGGAACTGAGTGCACGTTTCACAGCCATATAATTCCCATTTTTTACGGCATCTCGCAACTCGGCTATGTTGAAAACAAAAGAAACGGGGTAAAAGGTGTTGAGGAGGAATTCAAATGTTTATCAGGAACGATCGCAGTTATGTGGTGTTATCGGGTGTGTGTAAAACTCACTGGGTGTTAAGGCTAGTGGGGAGAGATTCTCATCCTCTCCATTCAAGTGTTTTTGAAAGTCTTCCAGTGTCATCCAGTCTAGCTTCAGCTCAACTCCAAGATTGAGAGAAGGCGGGCCCCTGTCTGTTACACAAAGCCAGAGTTTAATTATGGTTAAAGGAGTGTACATTGGGCCAGATATTCACCCAAAAAAAAACAAAAAACAAAACAAACAAAAAAATCCTCATAATACGCTGTGCAGCACCAGGATGGTGATACGAACAGAGGTTTGAAACTGGTCAGGGACTACCTTTTTACCCATGAGAAGATATTACACAGTATTCAGATGGTCAATCAAATCGAGTCAGTATGTAACAATCCAGGCCATACATAGGTTGGGCAATATGACATTATATTCCAATCAAACTGTTTGGAAGCAGCGAAGTACTGATGTTACAATGTTCCACTTGATCTTCAAAATGCAAAATGTAAATGTTAAAATGAAAGTCCTTCAGTGTCAGTAACCAGTTTAACCTGTTCATGGACTCTGTGTATCCAGAGGCTATTTTAGCACAACCAATCCACCTATAGGCATGTATTGGGAATTGGGAGGAAACTAGAGGAAACCCACATGAACCTGGCAAAGACGTACATTAAAAACTTCACAGAGACAGTGACCCAAGCTCAGGACTGAACCGGGGACCCTGGAGCTGTTAGAGGGCTAATGCTACCTGCTACAACACCAGGCCAGCCACACTTCTATTAATTATAATTACTATTAAAGTGTATTAGAATGTATTATCTCTTCTTTTGAAGTTTAAGTAACATATAATATGAAAATATTATATAAACATATAATAAAAGTTTCTATCATATGTCATAAGCATATAATAAAAGTTTCACTGAACTAAAACTTTCCAATGAACACTATTGTTTCTCTCAGTGTGCAAGCTAGTAACACGATGTGATGTTTTGTCATATCGCCCACTCCTAATAAGCTGTTTGAGCGTTATTTGATCACATTCCACTATTACATAACTCAGCATGAAAAGGTTTTCTATAGCAATAGAAATTGGATAAACAGCGATTATAAAAATGTCAATGCAACCCTGTCGATACAAACCAGGTGTTTTGTCAGACCGTTCCAGGGGGTCCTGAGAGTCCTGATTGTCATCGCAGGTGATAAGGAGGCGAGAGTCACTGTCCTCCCGCCTCTTCCTTCTCCTCTCTTTCCACCTTGAGTCTTCGGCAGACTCGGAAGACGCCATTGACTCCATCAGAGACCGCCTGTCCAGCCGATCAATCCGGGCCTCCTCTGCCAGTCTCTGTCTCTCTCTCTGGGCCTCTTCCATCCTCACCTTCCGTTCTCTCTGGGACTCCTCGAGCCTCTCTTTCCTCTTTTTCTCCTCCTCCTCAAGCCTTTCTTTCCTTCTTCTCTGCTCGTCTTCTTTCTGCTCACGCTGTAGATCCTCCTTCGTCTTGGCCACAGGTTCATTTGACCGGTCACTCTTTTCTGACTCCTGTGTGGTCTTTTCCTGTCTTTCCTCTGTCTCCATGGCAACAGGGCCTGGAGGTGAGCAGTAAAAAAAATGTTGTAAAATTTATTTACAACACGTGTTAAAGTTTGAAAAATCTGTGCCACTCACCCTCCTTTGCCTTTTCAATCTTGTCAAACTCGGGCTTCTGCACCGGTGACTCCTTTCTCGCCTTCTTGTCAGTCTTCCCTGAATTCTGCAAAATGCCATAAAAGCCAAAATAAGCATAATGTCTCTAAACACACTTGTCAACAAATACCAAATAAATAACTAGCTTCCCTGTACCTTTGGTGCTGTGTGAGCTGCCTGTTTCCTAGGTACGCGATCCTTGGCCTCACAGTTGAGCAAGAACTTCTCAAAGAGATTATTAGGAGGTACACCCTTCTCTCCAACATCTTCCTTTGGTTCCTTTAATTCCTCCTCTTTTGGCTTGCTGGGAGCAGCTACGACTGTAGAGGATGAAGAGGAGGAAGACACAGATGAATCCTTTGGAGGAGCGGAGGTCGAGTCTGGAGCTTTAGCCTTGTTTTTCGCTTTTGCTGCGGCCCCCATTTCACTGGAGTCAGGCTCATCCTCACTGCGAGATGACTTGCTGCTGCTCTTACTGCTAGCCAGGCTCTTTAACTTATTTAGGCTGCTCTCTTTGAGCAGCAGAGCCGAACTCTCGGTCTTTTTGGGGTTCTTGTCCTGAGCCAAGTCTCTGAGACCTTGCACCTTCAGTTCAGATTTGTTCTTCTTCTGTTTTGCCTTGGAATGGTCACTCCCACTTTCACTCCGAGTGGACTTCTCTGCAGTTTTGGGAGTTTCAGGTTTTGCTGTGGTACTAAGGTTGCCTGTTGAAGTGTCATCAGTGTATAATTCCGATGGTGCGTCACTCTTGTCCGTCTCATCGTCTGAGGTTTCAATCTCTCTTTTTGACTTGAGCTTTTTTTTCTTCCTTTCGTCAACATTTTCTTTCTTTAACTTTCCTCCATCTTTAGCTTTGTTTTCTTTTTTGTGTTTCTTTGCAGGAGCATCATCGTTGTCATCTTCCTTTTCAACGGCTCGCTTCTTGGAATCTGTGGCCTTCTCTTTCTTAGCAGGCGGTGGTGTAGGAACCCTGTCCTCCTCTTCATCAGACTCGGGAGCAGGCAATGGTTTGTCCTCCTTCCGTTTCTCTTTCTTTTTCTTTTTCTTCTTGTCCTTCTCTGACTTCTCGTCCTCGGAGTCCTCTGCGTGTTTCTTCTTTTTTTTCTTTTTCTTACTAGGTAACTCTTTGGATCTATCCTTATCACTGTCACTCTCAGAGTTTGCATCAAATAGGTCGCTCTTCATAGGCAGCTTCTGAGGGAAAACGACAGCGATATTACACTGTCCACAAAATGTCAAGTCACTTAGTCACATATTATTATTATACAAACAGCTTTCTCCTTCAACGTAGTCAGGCATTAACTGTATCAATATGGGCAAATGTTTTAGGCTGTGCAGGAAAAAAAGTCTCACCATGGTGGAGTCTTTCTTAAGTTTCTTCTCAGCCAGAGTCCTCTCATAGGCCAGCAGCACCTCGCTGCAGTCCTCCAGGTGAGCTTTGGGCTCCCAAGTATCATCATCTGATGAATAGTTTTTCCAACGCACGCGGTATAGCACCTCTCCCTTAAAAAAAAAAAATACAAAAATAAAAAAATTATAAAATTAATTATAATTAAAAAAAATAAAAAATTTTAATACCATGCACACAACGGCAGCATTAGTTTTCAGTTTCGAATTCTATACGATCAAAGAAACAAGTTATACAACATGCAGATGCAATTATTATCAAGCAGACATTATGTTAAAAAGGTGACTGTCACGCATGTAGATTATTCACCATGTTGCTTAGTAACAGTAACCAATTGGACGACTCGTCTGCCCGTGTTTCTGGGCAGCACTTCAATAATCCCTACAGCTTGAACACAAAGATCTACATTCATTTTAATCAGAATGGGTGGGCCTGTTTCCCTGTCAGTTGCACCAGTTTCCTCTTTCTGCTTATCTCTCTAGTTTATTTTTCATAATGTTTCATTTTTTTTGTTCTCTTACAACAGCACCCTGTCTCGTCTTTTTAATTATCAAAGGTAAGCCCTGACATCCGCTGTCTAAATAAAGTGATGTATACATATTAGATATTAGGCCTATTCCCTCTGAGAGCACACTTGTCTATATAACCTTATTTATCTTGCACACATGTGGGACTGACTGTGGGAATTAAAGTAAAAGCCAAGTGTGTTGTGATGGTGTGTGTTCTCTGTCAGATAACAGCCAGTTGCAGCCAGAGTCAATCTGTTGAAGGCTGAACTGGATCCTGTTTCATTATTCAACCTCTCTGTTTAGAGATGACCGGGTCGATGACAACAAACAGAGCAGATAGCAGAAGCAGCTATCTATGTCACAGAGTATGGGAATTGATGTATTTCCCCATGCAGGGTCATTTTAAAATTTCTGATTAGCCACCAATTTCACAGACCTCAACTGAACAGACTGCTATATAATAAAATCAAGGAGGAAAAAAAGCAAATATTTAAAGATATCTTCTCATTTAGACAAAGGATTAGTTCTTGGTCACGTTACGATATAATCTAAAGCAACAGTCAAAGGTTTGGACACACCTCATCATTCATAGGCATTTCTTCATTCTCACCATTTTCTACACTGTAGAACAACACTGAAGACATCAAAACTATGCAAGAACATGTGAACATCATGTCATAAACAAAAACAAACGTGTTAAAAAACAAAACGTGTTCGATTCCTCAAAATAGTCAGCATTTACCTTGATGACAGCTTGGCACGCTATCGGCATTATCTTAACCAGCTTCATGAGCCTGAAATGCTTTTCTGTTAACAGGTGCGCCTTTTCAAAAGGTCAGGAGTGGATTTCATCGCTTTCTTTATGCGCTTGAGACCAAACAGTAAATCGTAAACAACAACAATACAGTAAATAGCCCTATTCAACGACTGCAGTAATCTAGATCATGTTAAGGACCGCTCAACTAAATAAAGCACCATCCATCGTTACTTTAAGACAAGAAATGTCTTTTATATAATAAAAATAATGAAAAATCTTGAAGGTGTGTCCTTCTAAACTTTTGTACTGTGGGTACTGTGGCTAAACCTGAACACAACAACATCAATACAACCCTAGTGCAAATAAGTCACCATTCATGCTTCTTAACATATCTTTGTTGCTTTTGCCTGCAACCTGTTTTACATTAAAGCAGGAACACAGACCGCTCTCATGCTCTTGTACGCAAACACAGAGCTAATGACTCGGTCAATGTCTGCAAACAGGCACTGGTTCAGTGCTGCCTGTAAACTATTGGATTTTACCCTCACTGTAGCTTAACTGGCACATCACATGGCTCTAAAGCACCAATGCTCATGCAGTAGGATCCAGAGGAGCTCACAACACACACACACACACACACACACACACACACACACACACACACACACACACAATAAGTGAGGCAGCTCTCTGATCTTCAGCAAACGCTCTTACGGTCTCTTAACTACCCCACCGTCCGACCCGACATCAATGAATTTCCCTCCTTCCTCCAACTCTCCTCCCGCCAATCCTTCCTTCTTGTACGTCATCACTCATGCTCTTCTCTAAACGAATATGATCTATCACACATCATAAGGCACAGCATACAACAACAAGCGTACTAGAAAACCAACCAATAAATAAAATAAAACCCAGCCCCCAGTTTCCCACACTGCAAGTCTGTTCCTAAAGTGGGAAACGTCGTAACGCTGCAATAATCAGCGACAGCAGTGCACAATGCACCTACACATACAAATGTCAACATGGCAGCCAGACTAAGACCAAGGTCTGGTGTGATGGAGCGCCCAGACAGAGCACTTCTGATCCATGCTTTGGTGTCCAGCTGTAACGCGATAGCCGTTAATACCCCACAGTTCACCACGGATCTCAACAGGAAGGGAAAGTGTTGAGAGACACGCTGACAAATTACAGCAGGCGTCTTTAAAACAGCTCAAATGGGCTTTACTGCCCAGTGACAATTCACACAAACACACACAGACCTGCTCAGGTAACACACCACATGTTGTCCATACCCCGAAATGAGGAGAGCTCAGAGCTCAACTGAACATACCATGGGACTCTTTTGGACTTAAGACACGTGCAGTAGTTAAACCATGTACCATAAGCGCCCTGAAACATGTGCTCTCTGAACTGATCACAAGTGTTGTTGCATGCTTTGCGGACTTTTCTGCAGCTCTCCGCTTTACAAGCCGAAAACACACCGGAGAAGTACAGGGGATTTACCCCGTAAATACCGCCTAATTGTGGCTACTCTGGTCCTCCCACTGTCTCTGTGGCTCCGTCATGTCACCTCACCACACTCAAGTCTCTCATGTCAACACTAACAGGGCTGGCAACGCAGTGAAGAGACGGGGAAATCTTTTACTTTTCCCTGCTTCAAATCTTGCCTACTGACAGTACTGAATCATGTATTAAACACACACACACACACACACACACACACACACGGCTGGATGTGTTGTCGAGCACTGCGTATTTTAAACCACGCAAAGAACGGACAAAGGCCCCAAAATAGGCACTGCACAGTTGTTTCCATAATAATCTCCGTCTGAAGTGACCCTTGAAGCTAGCCTGCGGCTAACGCTAGGAAAGTTAGCCAAGCTTACGTTGGCTAAACGCTAACTCCCCCTAGCAAGTGTTTGCAACAATAAGCATGTTTAATTACTAAAAAAAACAAACAAAAACAAAAAAACAAACAGTCAGCCTCCCCACTTGCTGGGTTGTTCGACCAATTTCGGCACTTTTCCTCAAGAAAGCCAACATTAATGTTACGCAGAGCTCATTGTTCTAACAGCGCGTCATGTTGAAAGAGCTGCTGCGCCAGCTAACAAGATGGCATCCTAGCTAGCATGAGCGGGACTAGCTAACGAGCTAGCGCCCAGTCCGCACTCACATCTTCCACTCGCATGTCAATAATCCTTTCCACTTCGTATACATCCTCTTCTTCGTCCTGTTCGCTGTCCCCAGGGTCCGCTCTCTCTGCACCGGAATCCATTTGGATGTACACAAGGTAGAAGTTATTCTGCTGAACTTGCTACAAGAACAACATTGCACGTAAGACCTCGCCTTGACGCACAACTCCTCCGGAGAGAGCACCAGCACGAGCCGTTCTGGTTAAGGTGGACGCGGGGGCGCGCAGGACGGGGCGGAGCTTCTGTGGGCGGGGCCAACCCTGTCCAGCCCCAGTGACCCTCTTCCCAAATGCAAGGTTAGGAAGAGGGACTGTTATGGACCTCAGGAGGAAAACCGAGCACACCAGTGAGATCCACCAACACAGACAAAAGTTTTAGCCCAGCCTTTGAATCCAACATACTTATTTATAGTTACACAGATCACCAGGCAGAGGAAATAGTCCTTCCCTATCTGTCTTTCCCTAAGAGACATTCTACCCCCCATCCCCTTACACACACACTGTCCTCATATGAGGACATCACATTTTCCCCAATCTACATTGTGTGTATTTCCTTGGAAGATCCTCACATGAGGATCATTGGGTATTACGCTTTTGCCAACCTTCTTCCTGTTTGGAGACAATGATCAAGTTCAGTAGATATCAGTTACTGAAAAACAGAAACACTCAGGAGAAAGGACAAGGTGCACAACGTTAGAGTTTGGGTCTCAGGAGGGTACATGGAGGTCAGGGATGCATTGAGTCAACTCTTTGAGGTTAGAGCAGACTTGTATAAGGACCGTTTGGGGTCCCACTTACTCTTGCGATAACAACAGGAAAATGAAACCATGCATGGAAATCTAACAATCTCAACATCTGATTTGATCCATTTGTTAGTGTGAATAATGAGATGGATTTGACTCTCTGCTACGCATATGAGGCAGCAGGCTAAGATGTCCAGGATGTCCAGTGATGATCAGTGACAACAGAAAGCAGAAATGAAGCACAGACCACAACAGGCACAATGACAGTGAAGGGATGCATACTCTTTGCCAATAGACATTTGAAGTGCTTTGCTCATTGTGCCATTTTTACTGAGACTGTAAAAGGCATTGCAAAGTAAAGTTTTTGGTTAACTAGTAGATAGAGTTTAGATTACTTCAGGTAAAGAAGAATAATCAGTGGTCCAAAGATGATCAGGTTTAGAAAAAAAGACAATGAGTCAGAAGAGTCAGCTCTTATAGGTGACCTGAGTCAAATTATCTGACTGACTTAAAAGATGCAGAATTCTCCTAAATAGTGGAGAGGGCCCTCATGGGACCTGAACTAAAAACATTTGCATGCACAAAAATGATAAAGCAGCGCTGGTGAACACACCATTCCGACTCTTTAAAAGGTGCTGATGCATTTTCCAAAAGCTCTGATAGCAGTGCTGACTTTAAGGCAAGTCACAGGTATATATTCTTGAGCAATATACAGCAATATGTTATGATTTCTGTGTCATCTGGGTAGTTATCTGATTATATTTCATCTTATGGTTTGGAATTTCATATCTGAAGCAGCGAGTGAAGCCCATGGGGCATGTTCTGATTACATGCTTTTCCAAGTGTCATGGATTCCTATATTTTATATATATATCATAATGAACAGTGTAATTTGCAGTAGCAATTAATTCAGTTTCTAATTACATGTTTTCCTCAGACTAAAGCGGTCTTTATATCTTTGCATTGTTGTTAAAGAATGATTTATATCAGACTTTATGTATTTGCATTGTTGCAAATTAATTGCATTGTCACATTGTACAATTGTACAATTGGAACCTACCGCATAAAAACAGACACTAATGCACAAAAAAAACCCCTTTATAAAAGTAATTTTTAGAAAAAGGTTGACAACATTCACAGTGCTGTAAAGACATCAAAATGAACTTATATAAAATACAAAAATATGACAACTTAAAAAAAGTGTCCTGTTTACATACATATGCCAGCAAATGCCAAGAGCTACTGAAATAAAACACTTCACTATTTTAAGCTACATCATTCCACATAGTATTACAAATGAAGACTGGTTTCTTCACCACATTTTATAAAAATGTGGCACATTTGGCAAAGTAACGCTCTTTGTACTGAAGTACAACTGTATAACATTGCTACAGATATTCATACCTTTTTATGGGATGCTTTCTCCACTTCACTGAAAAAAAAAAAAACTAAATCAAAATCTGTGTCCTTTAGTTCTGGGCTGTTAACTTATGAAGATGAAAGGCTTCTCTGGTGCCTCTTAATTGTGGCAAGAAAAAGTTGGCAAGATTAGCATTTCAATTCACTTCTGCACAAGAGACTCTTGAGTCCTGGTGTACTGTAAACATGGATTTTTTTTTGGTCAAAATATATTAATGGATTCTTAAAAGGAGTTAAAGCTAAACGAACTGTCTTTTACTGTCTTTCAGACTGACAGGTAAAAGTTGAATGTGGCTTCAGGTAACAGTGTGTAATACAGAAGGTCCATCAGTG